>VWZV01004339.1:588240-827078 GCA_013397155.1 Irena cyanogastra
GCTCCGCGCTTCCCCGCCCCGCCGAGAGTTGGTGCCCGGCGGCGCCCCGCGGCCGCGCTGCCGCCCCGCAGGGCCGGTGGGGAAGGGAGGGCTGCGCCCGGGCGGCGGGGGCGGGCGGCGAAGTTTCTTCCCTTCCCTCTGGCTTCGGAGGTACCTGTTTGTATAATAATGGGTGGTAACGGTTTGGCCGGGGGCCCCCGCTCCGCTCTCCGTGCGTGTGTGACCAGCTGCTGCAGTCTATATAAGGAATTACATTTACATTTCAGGCTTAAGGGCTGCTCTGGGGTGGTGTTTTTCCCCTTTGGTACGTGTGTTACTTTAAGATGCAATGGGAAGGTACACGGCAGGGGGAATAAAGGCTCGTAACACCCACTCTACTTATTTTCTGGAAAATGGAGAAGTAGTTCAGTCCTCGTAGCACGACTCTTTGGAATAGGATGTAGAGTAGTCGGTTTTGTAACGCTGCTTGGCAATTTTAGGTTTTATGTGGCATTTCCTGTGCAGGGTCACAGATAGGAAGGCTTTGCCTGCGATCTGAGATGTTTTCGTATGCAGTGAACGGTCTCCGAAATAGATCGGAGTCACAATCGGTGCTTCACCTCTCTAATCCTCACTCTTCGGGGCATAACGTGGTGATAAATGACGGCCTTTCCAGGGGCTAACGGGTTGGTTTGATTGCGTTGAACTTAAAAGGGTTTTCTTATTTTTGCTGTGTGTATTTTCTAGCAAGTATTCCCGTTCGCACGCTTATGTTATTAATTCCTTGTCCTAGTGTAAATATTTATATTTAGCTCATGGTTTGACTGTGCTAAAGGTAAGTTTGGAAAGTGCTTTTCTCTTTACCTTATTAAAAATGTGGATGATCAGAGAAAGGGGCTTTTCTTGTTGCTGACGACAACATGTGTGACATGTGAGTCTGAACCAACCAGCGTCTGTGCAGGAGCTGTAAACATGTTTACCTGAACAGGAAAGAAAATGGATTTTTCTCTTAAAGATCCAGTGATATGAATACCATACTCTTAAGGCATATCAACAGATGACTTGAGAGAGAAATTTTCTGAAAACCTGGCTTTTGAAATCGACGGGGAAAAAAGCTCCTTGATTGCTGCAGCAAATGGCAACTTGTGCAGGTAGAAAAAAAAGATGGTGTTTAGTTTTCTCCTGCATGCATGTCAGCCCCCTCCTGTCTGCTGCTTTCATTCTCAAGGGAGGGATTTATTTACCATGCTTGCTGTCAGTGTTTTTCCTTTGTGCTTAATATTAGAAAACCAGATTTAAGGCTGTTTAGCACAAACCGTTTTGTCTGCAGCATGTATCACTTGCAGAAAACAAAAGGTGTATAAGATGTAGTATCACTCCAGGTATCTTTCATCTTCATCACTTTTGGACCTCATTGCTGAACCCACTTTATTATAAAAAGACTCTGAGTCTTTATCAACTAGTTCAGTCATGTAAAATGTAGTGTGTCTTAGGCTTAGGCTGGTTTTGGTTCCTTTTATTGAGGAATTAAAACCAACTTAAGTCGTTGTGCATTGGAGCATCAGGATCGGTTAGATAATAGAATCTGGGTAATAGAGATTTCTCAGTAGTGGATTTATGTTTGACTTGCAAATATTTACTGAAGAAAATGCATAGAAAAAATGTTAACCCTTTAACCTTTAAAATAAATAAATATGAGGCTTTTTTTCCCCCAGAGTCTCTAAATGCACTTGGTCCTTACAGGTATCATCTGTTAATGAGGAATGGGCATAGGGGAGATGCTTGTTTGTAGTATTAAAAAATAAAAGCATTTTTATGCTGTTTCCTCTCCACTTTCTCGTGGAATAGGAGATTATTACAGAGAAAATTGCACTAGACATCCAGTATGCCAGTTAATAATACTGGACTATGGCACTGAGTTATTATACTGTAAACTTTTCTTCTTTTTATCTCTTGTTAAAGTTAACACAGCTATTCTTACACTGTAAACTTGGGTTTTTTTTAGTTCCCCCACTTTCTCTCTGTGTTTGGGAGCCATCCTGGTGCATTAACTCTAGCTGGAAAGACAGTCTTACCATCTTATCTCTGGAGCTGGTTCCTTTCCTACCTTGTTTATTGGTCCCTACAGGAGATCAGCAAAGAGCTGATTGGTGCTGCCATTAAAACCTCCACTTAGAAGGAAATCTGGCACTTCCTACCTGAAGAAAACTACCCTGTGTCATTGTCCTTAGTTCTGGCCAATACACAAAAAACTTCTGCTACAGCAGAAGAGTTAACAAAGTGTTGAGATAATGTGATACAGCAGAAACACAGCTCTGATTGGGAGTCTCTCATCCTATCTGCTTCTTTCCCTTCTCCCCCTCTTTTGATAGAAAAATGAAGAGGAGGAAAGAGAGACATGATTTGGGTATTTTTTGCTGGTCATCTGCATAGCCACGCTCTTGTGAGACTCCTGCGTAGACCTCAAAATAGATTCAATATCAGCAAAGGTTTTCTTTTTCTGAGTTGGTTTGCAGTCAGGATTAGTTGCTTTCTTAGCTTCTCCCATGTATGTTATGGGATTGTCTTAGTTCTTATTAAACAGCAAAACTAAAAGTGACACATCTTGTTCTTCAGCAATGCTGTGAGATAAGTGAAACAAAATATTTAAAGCTTTCCTTCCTAGAGTGTAAAAAGATATCAACCTAAGTATAGATGGTCTGAAAATAATGCAAGTATCTCTTCAGGTTTTCAGATGCTTATTTGATGGTGAAAAGAGGAGTGTGTGAATCTGGGTGAATTCTGCATGCTGTCAGGTATATGTGAGGAGAAGATATAAGCTGGCCTTGGTCACAGTGAGTTCATTACTAAAAGGTAGATTGACTTGTTAGAGTGTTATTTCAGTTGCTTTACAGTTGGTTCTTCTCTCTTTTTATTTCTATTAGATAACAATTTCATATAAAGTTTTGCTACCAAGCTAAGAACTGTAAGAAGACTGTAAGTCCCTTTGAACAAGGCCAAAGCATATTTCTTTTAGCTCCAAGGTGTTAGCTACTGGCGGAATGTCAGGTGTCAGTGACACTTGGGATACAACATTCCTGGTTGTGCCTGTCTTCTCTTACCCCCTTGCCTTTCTTTTTTGCTAAGTATCATGTTTTCACTCTAGTGTTAATTTGCAATTTTTGTGGAATGTAGCCTGAGTTAAGATTCCAGGCACAGTGGACACGTCTACATGGACAACTAAATTAACTGTTTGAGACCAAGGAAACCTTCTCTCTTATAAACAAGTAGTGCTTCTGTTTTAGTGTTAGCTACTGAAATATAATGCGAGTTCTCTTAAAAAGGTCACTATTTCTTAATTTTTGTCAGCAATCAGTGCATGTTATTTTAACAGTTGTGAAGCAGGTTGTCTTAAGATAATTAATTACCTGAGGCAGTTGGGTTTTTTAAGGCAATTTGTTTCTTGAAACAATTTGCCATACTTGTAGGGTGCTGTACATGTGCTGCTGAAAGAGTTAATGAAAAGTAGCAAGAAGATGAGACTTTCCTTCTGACATGGGCTTCCCACTCATAGAAATCACTTAATGTTCTTAGTCAGAAGTCTGAGGATTTGACTTCTTTGAATTCGGTCCAAATTTTTTGTTGAATATTTTTAGTTCCATCAGATAGACTCAGTGGGGAGGGGTTTCTGTGGACTTCAGGCTTTATGACAGGTCCTGTTACTTGGTGTTACTGACTTTGGCGGGGCCCTTGCTCTCTGTAAGCAGCTCCTCTGTGGACAGAGCAGGAAGAAGGGGTTCTACAGCTGTTCCCTGCTTCCTTCCCCACTGAGAACTCTGCTTGTGGTGTTAACCTGTAATTTCTTCTTACAGACGTTTTCCAGTCCTGAGGGGAGAGGCTGAAGTACTCTAAAGTCAAAATATCGCTGTAATGCCTTTCCTCATGTGGAAACATCTGTTTTAATAGAGTTTAAAATGCCAGCGAGGGATGGCAGACATTTTTAACATGCGTGGGACTCTGTATTACTATGGTAAAGAAATAAAATTAACTTCTGTGAAACTTGGGTTGTAGGTTTTTTAACTGATTTTTGATCAACTGCTCTCTATTGCAGAGGAACTGCTGAAACTACATTATCTGGTGAAGTGCCTCTTAAACATCCCTGCTTCTCAGTTCTCAGCTTATATTATTTACCAAAAATATAAGCTTTTTGCTCTCAAGTCATTCGCTGTTTGTAGTCACTTCAAAAACATTTAACTAATTGATATTGCGAGCTGATTGGAGTAGGTGTGCTTTATCAACTGTAAACCTGATCTTTAACAGTATGTACTGCATCTCTGGAAATCATAAGGATTCTACTCATGATAGGTTTCAAATAGTTTCCAAAACTAGGGTTTAAAAACCAAAAATTACTCTGGTTTTATGGGGGCTTTCATACTGTATTGCAAAGTACAGTTCCAGATTAACTTTCAATAGCTGATTAACATCAATATTCCTAATTTTTGGCGGTTGTTACCTACATTTTTCAAGAGGACACATACACAGGATCTTTTCTGTTTTGGGCAAGTAAGCAGAACCCTGTCTTTAATTTGTGGTCTCAGAAACATTGGTGCTTCATTCTGGCAGCTATAATAGGCCTGTTATTTTTGAGAACTAAATTCTCAAGTGACTTACCCAAGGTCACACAGGAAGTCCATAGCAAGACTGAGTCTCAATCCATTTTTAATCCTCAGGACTACCCTTACATTTGGCTTGATCTAGAGCCTTAAAGGGAAAGAATAGTTTTGTCATTTGGTAGTTACTATTCCTTTCAGCTTAATTGTTTAAGTTCTTTCATATTTATTGGGATATTTTTGCTTTCAGCGAACAAGTGGCAAGATGCAAAACTCAATTTTGTCTTTAGCCATTTTAGATGGTATTAAGATAGTATTTTCAACAGTGATGTTTCCTGTCTTCATAGTCTACGTAAAGATGTGCCAGAGAAGTAGAATATTGTCTTCTGGTGTGTTTTGTATTCCCAAATCTTAAGTTCAGTGAAGCAAGGGTAGACAAAAATAGATTACATCAGGAAGGAATTAGTTAAACACTACACTGTTAACATCAACACGCCTGCTGGGATGTGGAGGGTTTTAAGGGGACTGTTTTCTTGGAGTTTAACATCTGGGCAGAAATTATTTCATCAGATGTTGGTTTTGTTGCAACAGTAGTGACTAGAGAAGAGTCTCAGTATATTACCAGTACTTCTAATATTTGAAAATGGTAAGTAAAAAAGCATCAGTCTTGCTCAAAACAGAACTTTTCCAGGAATGCATAAATTAGTGCCAGGCCTGAAAAGTTGACTAGACTGGGACAAACACACGCAAGTCTAGGTTTTACCACCACAGCTGCTTGTCACAGGTGGAGCTGTGTGGGAAGTGGCTGTGGGTGCAGGTGGGTGCTGCTCCTGCCTGGGCAGCGTGAGGCAAAGGTGGGTATGAAGAGTGTTCTCATATCTGCATTTGTGAAAATGTGTGGTTAGCTCCAGTCATGAGACACTGCAATGCATCAGTTAGAGTAGGGATTCTTTCCTGCTGAGGGAAATGCTGTTTGAAGTCTTTAGTAGTTTAAAAAAAAAAAAAAATGAACAAATGCCCAAGTAGGGGTTGGAGAGCAGAGGGTTGTATGCATGCGTGCTGCATGGGTGAGGCAAAGCGTGTGTGAAGGAGGGAGAGTGGAACAGGCAGGGGTACAGTCTGCTTCTCACTGAAGGTCTGATAGCTGATATCTGATGCACCTTGCTGGTCTTCTAGGTATTTGGCTGCTGCATGAGAAGATCACAGTGGTAAATAGCTTTGACCTCAATTGGCTAGGTGATGCCTTGAAATACTGAAATTGTTGTTGAGTTATGTTGGGGGTTTAATGAGGATTGTTCTGTAATGCTTTCTATTTCCATGTTATGTTGGCAAGTTTTTTAAACCTTTTATAAGCTATTGCCTCTAATACTCTGAGTTGATTTTTTAGCTAATTATTATGTGCTCATGTATTTCTCAGTCTTGGTTTGCTTTTCTGGTTCTCCATTTCCTTGTATCTTTTTTAATTGTACTGGAAAGTGTAACAAATTTTGGTATTTAAAAAAACTGTTCACAGTTCCAACTTTCTAGTCTTTATGGCCATTTCTTTTAAGGACAGACTAGAGTTGCTTTCATTTTTCCTACTGAGCTACAGTTTTTTATTTAATAATCTATTTATCTCTTTCTTGCGTAAATAGTATTCCTGAGTGACAGTCAAGGAGAATGGGAAGCCCAGTCAAGAGGAGTGAGACTTGATGGATAAAATACTGACTCCAGTTAAATGCAGCATAGCTTTATAAATCTATTTCAGTACTCTTGAGAAAAAATACTACTTCCATCACACAGTATGTAAGCACATTTCAGGCAGCAAAAATGTATGTACTGAGTCCTCCTGTATCTTGGCCTATACATCCAATTCCTTGTGTGAGTACCTGGCAGGTTATTCGTGTGTTAGCAGGATAGGTAATGGTAGAGTAGAAAGAAGAAACATGTTAAATTTTTATCTGTGTGTGGAGCAGCGAGGCAAGATTCAGATATTTCAGTTGGGTAGTGCTGAACATATTAACCATGTTTCTTTAGACTTATATATTTGTCGCCAGAAAGGACAGTGGAGAAGAAAGGAGCCTTTTATACTTTGCCTCACTCTGATTGTCTCAGATGCCATTACTGTAATGTAACTATATGTTTTATTTTAACATGCCTTTTCAGAGCAACAGAAGTTAACTAAAATTATGCTTTCTCATTTTTGAGCAGTACTGTTTGAAAGCAGCCTGTTTCAGTTCTCTCCTTTTCAGCTGTCATTCCCAGCTGTCACAATCTCCTTGATGTGAGGACTTTACCCCTGTTGTTTCAAAACAGTTTGGTTAACAGCTGCTGTCACCCAAAGGTTAAAACCTGAAAATGGGCATCCTTTATTGGTTTCCTTACAAATATTTGCTTTCTGTTTGGTAGCATCTTTCTTGTTGCTCTCCCTTCAATGTGTTCCATTGATCCTATTTTTGGAGAACTGTGTCAAGCAAATGAACATGTCTAATGATGAATGTATTCTTAATTATAACTGAAAAAGAGAGCAAAAAAAAATTATTTGCTGTGCTGAGGTGACATTGCGTCCTGTTCAGTTAGGATCTGTGAGTAAGAGTAGCAGTTATTCTTCAGTGAAAGGACATGTAAAATTAGTTCTTTAAACACTGAGAACTCTCTGTGATATGGGAGTGTATCAGAAGGAAAAGAAACAACTGTTCCTTAACTAGCTATGTAGTATTCTGTACTTCTTCTGATGCAGGTGTCTGCTCTTTCTGCAACTCTTCTGTTCTTTAGCTTCTCACAGGTCAAGTGATCGATCAGGAGCACTGGAGTTGTTGGCAGGATCATTGGAGATAAATTGGTTATAAACCTTGCCATTCACTATGATTCTGAGAGAGATTTTCATGGACAGCACTTGAAGTAAAGGGGTTAAGAGTCTGATGTGGTAGAGAGTATTTTTACCTATGAACTACAGTGCCTATCCTTGTTAGGATCAAATGCTAGTTGGGCCAGTGATGCAAGAGAACACCTTCAGTTATTGTGATATAAAATGTTTTCATTATTTCAGCAAATATCCCTTTCCCAATTCTCTTTGATAGGCAGCTGACAGACAGTGAGGCAATTTTCTGTTCTATTTTGTAGGCATCTATCCACAGATGTGTATATGGAAGAAAGCAAAATGATATTACAAAACATCACAAATGTGGCATGATTTGAAAAAGGCCTGGGGAAATCTATTCCATCTGAAAAAGGGCAAACTAAAGAACAGAAAAATCAGGCCTTAACTACAAGATTTAAGTTGATTTTTGTTGAACTGGTAGGTCCCTAAAGAAGCAGGTTGGGCTTTTTATTTGTTTGTTTTCCTAACACCTTCCTCCTCACCTAAGATAACATAATTTTTATTAATGCCCAGAAGCGTCAGGGAGATGAGTTGTCCCTTTTTCTAAGATGCACTTGTTTTTAAACAGTTTTTCTTAATGCCTTGAGGTATTTTTGCCTTGTGTACTTCCAGATATGTATCAGATTTTCCTTCTTCACACCTTCTAGTCCATTTTATCATTTCTCTTAAGTTCCTGTAAGCAATCTACTGTAAGTCGTATTAAGGCTTAGACTGGAAAAGGAGGTATTGTTCAGAATATGTAACCTGTTTAATCTTCCATCCTGTTTTGTTTATGTCTTTCCATAGCCTTTCCTTTATAGTATTCCTGGCACAGCTATTTGGTTAAGGCAAGCAAAATAGAACCAGTCACACACTGCTGGATTCATTCTTATGCTGTTGTTCACAGGAAGGACCTAGGTACGGTTTGCCTGGTAAAGAGCATGAGGTGGTGAATAAGGGCTTTGAAGCAGATTTGGAGCTATAATGACTGGCTTCCTTCCCTGCTGCTGTCCCTTCCCCTTCCTTGCTAAGCATTTTCATTTGAAATACTAAGGTGTGGTCATTGGGCATATCTGTTCTCAACTTCCAGTAATTTTTTGCTCACTGCTGAGCTGCACCATAATTACATATGCAAATGTAGTATTTTTTTCCCCCCCTTCTTACCTTGTACATGTGGGAGAGGAAGATAAGGTTGCAGAGAACTGTCGGGGATGGGCTGCTGTTGAAGAGATGCTGCAGATGGCTGCAGGAGGAGACAAGTACTCAACCTGCAGGACAAGGCTCAGCAGGGGATTTCAGAACTTCCACGTCTGAAAGGCAACAAGAAAACAGTATTCTTGCCAACTTTAAACTTTAGATAGGAGCAGATCGTAGGATGGCTTGTTATAACAACCTATTTTGATACATTCTAGCTACTGAGTGCTGAAAGTAAATTTACATTTCCAGTATGGATTTGTTTTGTAGACATATTTATCTCTGTATCTATCTATCTGTAGTTATATCCAGTAATTTAATCTATTAGACTGGCTTGAATGCTCCCAGTAGTAACACAAGGTAGACTTCTGTTCATAAGTGTAAATGATAGTAAAACCACAGAGACTAATGCTATGGAACAAACTGTTCTGACAATTTCTGCCGTTCATGGTAAGGCTTACCTTGTACATTTTCCAGATTTGGAATTGACAGGTGTCCTGTATTCCTGGAACACTAAATATGATTTTGAGCAAATACTGGAAGATAGAATTGGTTCTATAGTGCAATCAAAATTCTGGGAGACTTTCTGCACAATAGTGAAATAATACCTTAGAAATGAGAAGCAGAATTTAATTGGTAGTTGTGGCATAGGAAAAGGGAAATAGTTCCAGTGACACATCACACAGTATAATGTGCCACAATTCTCTCTGTTTCACCACGTGATTAATCACACCTGCATAGTTCATGTGGTGGTTACATGATGGAGACAGGCACCTTAAAAAGATGAGCCTGGCTTTTACCTCAGCATGTGAGTGAATAAAACTAGTGGCAGACTTTGTTTCTGTGAACTAAGCCAGTTCACACAAGGAGAATTTTAGCTTTCCGACTGTAAAGGATACAAATAGACTTAGTTGAATAAAAATCATGACACACAGGAGAGGTTTATGATCCTGGCAGAAATTCTTATGAGATGTTTGATGCAAACTGTTGTATGTGGATCTGATGCTTCAGAAATGTTTTTGGCAATACTGCTTGTGACAGTGCTAAGATGCTTTCCTTCAGAAGTGAAATAAAATAAGGTGGTTAAGAACTCCAGCAAATATAGGCATTTTCTTTGGTTTAGTATGAAGTTGCAAGCCTTCTCCATTTATTTGTGTCAAGTGCTTGGAAAGAAGTAATTAAAAGCTCCTTGTTGTGTATTACTGTATGCAAATTTCATTGCATTTGCTTTTTTATATGTATGGTGTCACAATAATTTGGCATATAGGAAATATATGTAACTTTTTAGAAAAGAGTGAGTTCTTTTCTGAGCCGGAAAGAAAACAGCAGTGCCAAAATCTAAAACTTGTCAAATGTCTTGTTCTGATAGTTTACAGTTGCCTGTATTTAACTCTTATTTCGTCTTCCTAACTTTTGACAATATTTTTAAGCATTTTGAAGGTCTCGTATAGCAAATTCTCAGGAAAAGTTTGACTTTTGGAAAGTTCCAAGGTGCTCACTTACTGAGTAAAGTCTCCAGGGATGTGCCTTAAAGTATCTTAATAGACATCCTAATGGAGCTTTTTATCCCTTAAATATTTCCCCAACCTGTCTACCTTTAAAGAATTTGTGTGTCTTCCTTCAACCACAGTTTTAAGTAGGACTGTCAATCCAGTATGTGTCTTGTTCATTCTTGGGTCTACTGTTGGAACACGTTGTAGCTGAAGTGTGTGTGCGCATGTGCAGCTGCATGAGCTGTTTTCCTGCCTTTTCCTTTTGTCTGTCAAGCTTCTGGCTGATAGCAGATTAGCCATCTGAATGTGGGCAGCAAAGAGTAATGGGCTGTACAGAATGCCAGGGGCTTCTTGCATACAATAAAATGACTCCATTATAAAGCAAAAAATGACAAGCCTGCCATGGGGGATGTCTGTACTGGAGATGGAGAGAGTAGCCTTTGGTTTATGATTGTGTTAATGGGTGTAAAATAAACTTAATTTTTTTCAACTGTCAAAAGTATTCCTAGGTGCTTTAAATAGCAGTGCTGACCGTTCTTCTAGCAGGAAAATACTTATGAGCTAAATCAGTGATGTACTACTTGCTGTTCCTTGTTGCTGTATATGTGTGGGGGAAGGAAGGGAGTAACAGCATGATGGCTCAGTTTCATTTTCATCATGCAGTTGTGTGTGTTTTTTTTCGTTTCTTTTAAATTTTTTTATCTCTAATGTTTTGCTTAGTTACAAGATTACATAATCTGCCCTGCAGAAGTGTTAGGTTTATTAAGTCTTTTGGAGGATGTGGTAATATGGATTTGAAGGAAATTGGGCCAGGAACATGGCTGAGACACAGGGAATCCAGGTGCTGGAGGAGGACATGAAATATAAAGCTGTAGAGAGTTGGATCAACTAGACAAATGAGGCTGTGTGCAGAAGCATAGTAGCAGGAAAACTAACGAGGAATCTTACCAAGTTTTTTTTGACAGCTATACTTACCCATTGTAAGAGTCCGGTATTTAAAAACCCCTCTCAATTGTCTGCAGTTTACTGTGTCAGTAAGCAGTAGGGGCTGCTTGTGCACTTGTAACTTCCAGTTACAGCTTTCAAGAAGATTTTTTGTTTGTTTTTATGGCATTCAAGCTCTAAAAGGTGCTCTCCCCCATAAAAAAAACCACTTGCAGTATGTTAATTTATGCCAAATGGAATATCTTCCTGGTTTACATCTGCTCAGGAAATTAAGACAGCTTCTGATATATATGAGCTTCCAAACTAGCCGGCAAGTCAGGAAAAAAATAGTTTGGTGTATAGAATATGGATGTATTGTTAAAACAAGGAAAACTTGTCTTAAATACCTAATTAAACCTCTTAACTGACATTTGGTGTAGTTTGTCTTGCTTGTTTGGTCTTGTTCAGTATGTTGTGCTGGTTACAACTGAAGTGGACTCTGGAAATCTATGCTTTAGCAGCAAAATGTATGAATTGCAACTTTTAATAAATAAAATGGGAATACTGTTTGAACAAGCTTTATTTTTCTCATTCTTTTGGCTGCTGCCAGGTCTCCTTGTGACTGTTCTGGATGTGGATACTGTTTGTTCTAAGAATTGTGTCCTTCAAAGATTCCTTTTAGCTACATGTTACACACCAACTTTCCCCTGACTTAGATTGATTTGCCTAAAGCAAAAACCCTTCCTAAAAATTTCTGCCCCCTTCCTCTCCTCCAATAAAGTCTGCTGCCCATCGCCTCCTCCCCCCTCTCCCAAGGAAAAAGGAAACAACCGAAACTGATAATACCATAGAGCTCCACAAATGCTGCTCCCTTGACAGCAGTATTAATTCTCTCTACATACATTTTTATTTTGCATTCAGAGTTGTTTCTATAATAATATGACTTTTTATGGTGCTGAGACTGTAGCTACTTAGCAAGAAAGCTGGTGATAAAACTAAAGCTTGGTTAACTGTTGCTAACAGTGGGTAGTCTGTAACTAGTGACAAATAAAATACATTCCAGACTAGTTTAAGAGAGATCTGTGGGGTTTTTCTCATCTCTTCTTTCCTTGCCCCATGTGATTGCTGTGGTTTACAGTAGGAAGCCACTAGTTTCTGCAGTCACATATGGAAAGGGAGGTGTATTCACTGGTAAGTGATGTAAAGACATCTGAGTAAGAATAAGAAAGTGAACTCTCTTAGGGGGGAAGGAGTTAGTTACATATTTTACAAATCTTTCAACATATGTGACTTAATTTGCACTCCTGAATGCAGTATGTTGCACATTAATGCAGCTTAGAAGAGTTGCATTTATGAATATGAATAAAAAGAGCTAAACCTGTTCTTGTTTTTTATAGGGTTTTCATAGTTGCATATCAGACTGAGAAGGGTATTGCCTTTGACTGACCTGGCTGGCATGGCTACCATATTGTGCCATGGCTGGTTTTCAGGACAGATATGGGAAATTGCAGAAAAGCAGAGTGGCAGAACAGTTGAAAGACCATCTTCACTTAACCAGAAGAAAATGTGGAAAATGAGGATTTGATTATCTTAAAAGTATTTAGGTACAGAAAAAATATTCTTTTAGCGGACAGCTTTACTTGTGGTTTTCTGTGTTGTTTTAGGTGGAATGGTAGCATAGCTGACTCTAACACCGTATTATGAGAAAAGTTTGCAGATATGAAAGGATCTGTGCTAATATGTTCCAAACATCCAAAAAAGCAGTCTTGTGATGGGGTATATACCATTGAGGGGTGAGGTGTGTGGAACCCAGTGTCCTTGCTTCCTAGAGTTGAATGGTTGCTTTTCATTAGTAGCAAATGACATGGTATGTCAGTCTGTCTGACCAAGCAGTACGCTGTTTCTGGTTGTCCCTTTCAGACAAATTCACTAAAACCAAGAATTTTTGAGAACTTTCTGGGTCCTGCTAGTACCTGTTAGTTTGGAAGTCAACATTTAGTTAACTGGTATGGTTGAAGTTCTCTATTTAAAAATACATTAGCAAAATATAGTACTAGTACTAATAAACAGGATTAGCCCTCAGTTATAACAGCCTTTGGGTTGATGCTTAAGATCTTTTGATAATTTTTTGTTGGCAAATACTAGTGCAGCAGGATTGGAGTCTTGAGTTTAGGACGGATTAAGAGCACCCGCTGCAGAGCTATGAAGTGCCTGAAGTGGCATGGGGCAGAAACTTGTAAATCCATAGTTTTCAGGTTTAAAAGGTAACCAGTTCAGATTATTTACTGCTAGATTTAACTCAAATTCTAACATATTCTAAAACTATGCAAACAGGTTGTCTTTTGCTGGTTGGAGTGAGGAGGATGCAGAAAGAGCTTAGTTTCTCCTCTGTAAAGTATCTAGTGTACAAACTATGAATTTACAGAACACCTTGTGCAAACAAAAGTGCAATGCTTGTCACAAAATAGGATGCTTAGAAAATACAGGCCTGGAAGGTGCCTTCTCGTATCCTTCACCTTGTGTCTTCCCCCAAGTTTTCCTGTTGTGAATCCTAGTGGCCAGCCCTTGCCTTAAGGTTTGACAAACACAGTGCTATGAAGATGAGGAAGCTCACAGGTTTGTAGTGGTTTGCTCTTGCTCCCTACTTCAGCCCAGAGCCAGACAGTCTTTTGTCTGTTGTTTTTTCTTAGGTAGAACAGATTTGTTTCCGCAGTAGACAAGTTAGGGTATGTGAAATATTGTTTGTTGCCATCTTTTCTATGTGTTGTTGGTCCTGTGTGAATCCTGTTGACTCCAGCAAATATGAAGAAGAGTCTTTCGGATGTGCTGTATAGACAGATGTTATAAAGCCTCATGTTTTTCTCCTCATTCTGGAATTGAGTAGTTCTTAAAAGAAATTAAATGAGTCAGTGCAATGTTCTCGCTCCTGGATGAAGTAGTGAGTCCTGTCATGCTTATCTAGCGTCCAAGAGCATCAAGATTTTAAGATGTGCAGAGCTACAGTGTATTTTCATCTCCATTCTTCCCCCTCTTCCAAGCAAGACTGTTTTAGAGATGGGAAAAAATGATACCAAAAAAAGCCAAATCTAAGTTTTTCAGCTTAAATAAGGCTTATGATTATCTCTGCTGTAATAATATGTGGTTTAGGTTTCTTGGAGCAAATCATGCAGTTCTGGAAAACCTATGTGATTATTACAGAGTACTTCAGTGGACAGTCTCTGATACAGTTGGAAAACTCTTTAATTTGGCTAACTCGCAGAGACTGAAATGCAATCCTCAGCTGATCAGCCTGTAGCACATGAGAACAAGGAGTGTCAAGTTCTGTTTTGGAGGAAACGTATTCAAAATCATTCAGGTTCATTCACGTGTCCTTGCCCTTAGGTTTCCTTTTGATGTTGACTCGTAATGGAGTTCTGGAAAACCATACAGCCAAAAGCATGTTGATTTTACTGCCTTGGGTGTTATTGATGAGACTAATCAATACCTCTGGTTCTATTTTTTTGTTGTTGTTGTTGTTTTTTAAAGTTTTGTTAACTGAATCTTATTTTTCTGTACCTCTCAGATTCCCGAAGTATCTGGTAGCCATCACAGCCATCTACAAAACTCAGAATATTCTAAAACTAGTAAGCAACTGCACCAACATGACAAATCTGTTGGTTTACACAGCATGATAGAATAGGAGGGATTTCTGTACTGTCTTGAACACAACCTGCCAGGCATTAGGAAAGCAATGTGCTTTGTTCACAGCAGGGGACAGAAGGGATTTGGAGATAAGTGAGGCCTGCATTGCCTTGTGATGCTTGTGTTGTCATCCTCATGTGAGAAAGAATAAGTGTTTTTTAGTCACCTCTCTTGTCTGAAACCCTCTAGAAGTGTTATTTTTGTTGTTTTTCTCCATTTCTGCAAGTGGGACACTCATGGAAAGCCTTTGTGTAGGTTTCCATTTAGGCTTGGGGGCTCTGGAACAAAATATTCAGTCTTTGAGATCATGTCAATCTTCTGCTTTTAATGGAACCTTAATTACTCATATGGGAAAGGTGCAGATGAAGAAGTCATACTGAGCATCTGCAGGATTTAGGGGTCCTATTTCCTTAGCCAAAAAGAACAAGCGCATTTGGTGCTTCTTGAGATATGTTTTGGTTTTTTTTTCCCATTTGTCAAAAGAATGAAGACTGTCTCCTGCCCAAAGGTTATTTAAATTGATGCCCTAGTGTTTGAGATGAGAGCATGTAATGCAACTAATTCCTGTCAGTTAATGGTGTGTGTCCCACTAAATACAGCCCTCTTGCTGCTGCCTGGAGAAGCAGTCAGTGGGGTGGTCCTGTGTCTCCTGTTACCAAGTTGTATGCCTTTGGTGGAAACCATGAGGAATAGAGGCTGCTTTTTGGCAGATGCCCTGACAATGCTTTGGCATAGGAGCTAGGGATGGTAATAGTAGGAGATGTTTGTGCCTTACTCTTCAGCTTGGGGGAGTCTAAGCTGCTGACAAAGTGACAGAAACGTCTGATTGCCAGCTATAGCGAGCCAGCATCCTTATGTAAAACCACCTCCTGTAATAAAGTGAGGTTTGATATTCTCTCTAGTTAAGACATCTGCTGGTGGTAAAATGCTGTATTATTTGTAAGACATAAAGAAATAGAGTTGTTCCTAGGAAAACACTGCCTCAGAAATGCCGTGCTTTAGGGTGTAGACCTCTTCGTCGGCAGTAAAAACAAATAACAACTTGCTTGCTGAACTGTGACCTGTTTTGGAGTGACAGTCTTGAAGCTTGCTGAATCGACAGCTGGGCTTGCCACTGTGCTGCCCGGAGCTGAGAGCGAGCTTCACAAAGGCTTTGGAAGAATACATTTGTTTTGGTTCGCTGTTGTTATTTCTCAGCAGGTTTTGAGTTGCAGGCTCCCCCACTTCAGTAGCCCTGAAGCTTCCCAGCCTGCAACTGTTTCAAATTAGTTTCTTGGGTGCCGCCTTTCAATATCCAGAATGGCAGCTGGAAGACCCAATATTTGAGAAACTAAGAAAATCAATGATAAGCTATTTGATAAACCTTTTTGGGCTCTCTGTTGTAGCTAAGTGATTTAACTGTGACTTTTTTTCCAGTTTGAATCAACTAGTTAAGTTCTAGTTAGGTAGAAGATCCTGTGGGTTTGGTTTTTTTTATGTAAGGAGGGAAGGATATAAATGGTTTGGTCAGACCTTCTTTCTAATAATAATTCAATATTCTGCAGAGGAGTTATGTGAGTTGACATGAATCTGGCTGAAAAGGAAAATTATCCGTCTTTTCCAGATGAGGTAGTGCCAATTGTGAGGATTAAATGTTCATGCAAAAATTACATTATCTCTGAGCTAAATTTTGGTAAACATGCTATGACATATTTGGCTGGCATAAGCTGTATGTCAGTGTTTGTGGCAATGGGGGTTTAAACTAGTTCATTTCAAATCCTAGCAAGCAGCAGCTGAAACACTGCTGAATGACCTTTGACATAGGGACCCATGAATGCCCCAAGTATGATTTCACTTTCACCACGTTCTTTGTGAATGTGAATGCTTGTCAAATCAGATGTGTGTTTAGACCTTTTCACTGAATATGCTTGGAGGGAAAGAACAAAGCCTGGGGTCAACTTGGCATAATCCCTGCGTTTATCTTTATTCTATTATAGCGGCTTGTGGGGGATGGAGTTACTATTTTCTGTGAGGTGAAAGTGCAAGTAGAGTGTAGGTAGGCTATCTGTCTTTTCTTCCAGACTTTCCCAGCAGCCTAACTGGTCTCCCATGATTTACTTTTGCTAATGTGCGGCTGACTAGGCAGATTGCTGGTTGAACCACGTGCTTTGCTAGTTTTTCTACCCATCACTATTCTGTAGCTGCTGCGCCTACCCACTGGTGTAAACAAGCACCCATGGCTTGTCCTGGGTAGCACGTGCAGGAGCGGCTCTGTGCTACCAAGTGCTTTGTTTTCCCCAGTGGACATGGGAGAGGAAATAACATGGCTTTTCACATTACAACTACTTTTGCTTCAGCACAAATAATTAAATAATATTTTTTTATTTTAAGAGATAAACGGCTTCATATGGTACATACGTAGTTTTTGCTTTTGCAGGCTATTAGTCACACTCGAGGAGTGACTAAGTCTGTTATTACCCATTCAAATTGGGAAAGCCTTTGTCTCTAAGGGAAGAACCATAGAGTTCTACGAAATGATTGCTATAGACTTCTTGCAGTATTTTTAGATTTTACTCCTCTGGTAGATTCACTTCACAATACAGGATTGTTTCTGTGTGGAGCTGGAGTGGTCTGAATCTGTAAACGAGCTATTGTGCGGTAAAGTACAAGTGGGTGGAGGAACTATATGACAAAAGGCCTAGTTACCTTTACAGTTTGTTCGCTGTACCTCATACACTTTGTTTCAGAAGAAAAGCACTATTCAGCTACTGGAGGATAAGGAGGCAGCCTTTCACACGAGGCTTATGGGAAATTTCTCTCCGACTTGGGGGTTTTGAGCTTGTGTACCCTGCACCTTCTGAGGCTTTCCCTGAAACAACTTAATGTGTCTCTGAGCCATGTGCACCTCATGGGGTGACTGCTTCCAAGTCTGATGCTTTGGCCAGTGTTTTCTGCCTTAACATGTGCAAATTTTTGGTTTTTTTTTCTGTTGGATTTTTAATTAAATTTTGAAACATTTATTTTTAAGGAAAGAGTGTGTTCCCTTGTTTTTTTTTAAAGGCCTCCAAACGAGGAAATAACTCACCCTCATTAACTTCGGAGATTTAAAAAACGAAGCACATTAAACATCAAGGAGATCTGTCTTTTTTATATATATGTATATAACTAAACCTGTTAAGAGTAATTGTGAAATCCTGAGTGTACTTCTTTAGTTTTTAAACTAAACTTTGAAGCTTGATGTCCTCAGCAGTTCCCTTCAGCTTCTGTGTTTTTTCACTGTTTACTTTCTCTTTTCATAGCTTAGAGGATAAGTACTTAAAAACCTGTTCATTCTGCTTGAAAATAAATATGCTTCACTCAGCACCTAATTTTCAGGTTTAAAACACTTTTGCACAAAGAATTGCTCTTGAGACGCATGTTTTGGGGGTTTGGATTTTTTTTTAAGGGACAATTGTATTATTTCAGTCCATCTTCAAAGAGAGGAGAACGAGTGCTCTGGGGGAGAGCAGGACACTGCTTCTCTTGCCTGACACAGGCAAACGGGATGGCTGAAGACAAGGGGCTGCCTCGCATTCTCTCTGGACATGAACACGCAGAGCTGGCTCCTGCTTTCCTCCCAGAAGCACTGGAAGGTGTACTCAGCCCCGTAGGTCACAGCCCTGCACATGAGTTGGAACTAAAAGATTTCAGTGCAGTAAAATAATTTTAAAAAGTAGTCAAGGCCTGCACCTATACCTGTGTTAGCTGTGTGGGTTATGGAGGCAGTAGCCACTGGCAGGAGGGCAGAAGAGGTATTTAATCATCTCTTGTTGCTTTAAGGAATAGGTTTAGTGCCTTTGTTTGACACTACCGACAGAATTTTGCTCAGAATCTCAGGCTGAGCAGCATGGTGTGCTTTTTTGCTTGGATCCTCACCTGTGTACCCTCTCCCTATACAACCTGCCTTGGATGTTGCACTTACATACCTGAGTGTCACTAACCTGCATTTTGGAGCCTACAAATCTGCCTGTAGTGTTCTTTGTGGCATGCTTAGTTCAATTGTATAATATTAATGACAACAAGAACTTGCATTTGAAAACCTCTTCTATTTCAGGCTGTAAACTAGCAAGTTACAAAATATGCCACAATGCTTACTGTTTCTCAGTATAAGAAAATTGAACAGTTCCACCATGGTTGAGTGAAACTGATAAGTGTTTTTCAGAGCTGTTTATGAGCTCTTATCTACTAGTCTTGGGTACTTGTAAATAATACCAGAAAATCCTTTGCTTGTATTAATCAGAATGAAGAGGCAAGAGTCAAATACTCACTTTTGCAGTTTAAAGTTATTAAATTGGTAAATCAAACTTTCTTAAAATGCTGCTTATATGTTACATACTAACAGCTTTTCTTTTATTTCTGCCTCCCTCCTCTTCTGTCAGGCTATGAAACTACATGCTGTATAAGAGTTACTATTTTTATGTTCTCTGTTTCTGGGCTGTTTTAAACTTGAAACGTTAAGGGAGGTTTTCTAGTAACTAATGCTCCCAGAGTTTCTCCGCTGGTTTCCAAGCCTGGTATGTTCTCTTGGGGTTCTTTTGGGTCTGGTGGTGTGAGGGTGGGATTTGGAGATGCATCTCTACCAGCTGTGAAGTGAAAAGACTGAGCTGGAGAAGCAGTGCTGGAGGAAACAAACCCGCTGTTTTGTACCTAGTTGTGAAGCTGATCTGATTTCACAGTTGATCTCAAATGCAGTCTAGTTCAAGGAGACAGCTATATACTTCAGTAATGCCAACAGCTGACAATTCAGGAATGTAAACTTGTTGGATTTTACATTTCTCTTACTGTCCCAAGTGCAAGTGCCTGGGGGAATAAATGAACTCTAATGTGCCTTAAAGGCTAGTTTGAATAGTTGAGACCATAAAGACACAAACAGATGTGCATTCAAAGCCACAGTTCCTGGCAGAATAGCTGACCAGAAGCCTGCCATGTGGGGGTCCTTCAGCTCATCTGCCCCTGCAACTTGAAGTGCTGCTGCAGAGTCTTCTTGCTAATTTGGGAAGTCTTCCTTCTGAGGCCTGGAGCCCATTGGCATAAAGTATTCCTTCAAACTGGACTGAAATCTATATTACATCTTCCTGCTCTAGTCTTGAGCTCTTAAACAATGTAATGTGTTGAACAAGTGAATGGCCTTATCTCAAAATGGAAACTGGTGGGTTTGTCCCCAGGTTTTTCTCTGTCTGGGAACAGTTGATTCCTCTTCAATGTCTGGCTACTGACAACTCCAAGGCTTTTGTTTTTGCTTTGGGCTTTAGCTAACTACTGTCATTTGGTTATGTTTTGCAATGCTTTGTTCCAAAAGGAAAACTAAAAGTTACCTCAACTGTTCATTTAAAAATGGCTCTGGTCCTATTTAAGTAGCAACGACTAAAGACTGAAACAAACCAACAGCTCCATACTGCTGGTACTGTGGAATTGTTTTCCAGAATTTTCATTTGTTGGTTGGCGTGATTTATTTCTTGAAGCTAGTCCTGTCCTAGTAGCTAAGAGAAGAATGCAAGACAATCAAAATAATTACCAATTTAGGTCCTTGGGCAAAATAACAGAGAGGCTGCTACTTGGGATTACTTGACAAAGTATTCGATGAAGGAAATAATGTCCTGTCAAGTAAAGGTTTAGGGAAAGTGTTAGGTCTGGTCATGTTGAAAAAGTAAAAGTGAGGAAAGAACAGCTTTTGTCAGACTTCAAGATAGCAGAATTATGCAGAATCATTGTCATGTTATTTACGGCAATATTTTGCTCCAGTCTTCCTGTAACTGCTGCTTGAATCTATGCTTCAATATCTTAATTTCTTGACTGAAAATCATTCCTGGTCGAGGAGGCAGGCAAGCCCAAAGGAGAAAAAGAATTAATGAATTGTAGATAGAGACTTCGCTCATGCTCTACCTTGGAGAATTCTGTTCGCCAAGAAAGCCAGGTGTAGATGAACACCCCGGTAGGCCAGCTGTTGGCATCTCAAGGGTTAAGAATGTAGCCTGTGCTTTAGCTGCTTTCACTCTTCTGTCCTTCCCCCGACTGTGATACTGAGGAACTGAGAGAGAGAGGGATGTTAGCCTGCATAATTGTCAAACAAGTGGTCCCAGTGTTATTCTATGGGCAACCAATTGATGCAATCTGTGACTCTGTCAACAAGTGGATCTGTTATCTCACAATTGGGAGAGATTAAGAACAAGTGGTCAATTTAAGGCAATTCAGGGAAGTGGTGCTTTGTTGTCTTTTTGCAGTGTCTGAGCATGCCCTAACTCAAAATCTAGCTTCTGTTTTATAGGAGTTTTCTGGTGTGGGATTTTTTTATTTGGGGTTTTATTTCATTTACAATACATTATTTTCTTTCACTTGACCTTTATTTATTTAATTTTCTAGTTTGTAAGTCCAGCGCTATGCACATATGTGTGGCAACTGGGAAAAATGTGATACAACTATAATAAAAAGATATGTCCATGTCAGCCCTTCTCTACTCACACAGTGCATGAATGAGGGATGTTTTTCCTGAGCAGTTATGTGCTGGAAGTCATTTAGATGGGTTGCTATTTTTAAAGACAACTTTTGTAGGGCAGAATCTCTGCCTCCTTATGTATATTTACAAATTATTTTCTTTTCATGCAGGCCGAAACTTGTATGGAACCTAGTTCAGGACTTCAACTCGTTCTGTTAGCAGGCTTTCTTATTGACTTCTCTTTTCCCCTACATCCCTTTTCAGAAAAGGACCAAACAAAGGACTGTTGTCTCAGGGGTTGCTTACAGCATGTGTACGTTTGGCCTACCAGCATGCCTATGTACTTTGGCTGTATAAATTGTAGGGTTGGCTCACAGTCTTGGGCACCTAAATTTAGATGCCAGGGTGTGAGCTCATTGCCTGTGTTCCCATTATAGTCTGCAGAGGCCTAGCCAGTGGACCTGAAGAACTGTTCAGCTGACTGAACATAAGTATCTGCTTTGGGATGAGCAGAATATTCCATTGATTTTAGTAGGAACTTAAGTAGCTAGTTGATGCAAAAATACCTGAATCTAGGTTTTACTATCTGTGAGTTGTGTCTCACCTTAATGCTATTGTTACCTCTACCAGTCAAAAAACTGTTTTATGCTTTTTCACTGTTAAAACTCCCTTAGTGAGTTCTCTCCTTTATTACTTTCTTTTGAAAATAATAATAGTGGTTGAAACTTCTGAGTGCTAGAAGCTACATCTTGAAGATGTTACCTGTCTAGAGCTTTCTCTAACAATCTGATCTTCAGTTCTCTGAGACTCATAGACTGGCATCTTAGTTCAGCTGGGAAGCAGACTACCTGCCATCCCCCTGCCCTTCAGAACATCTTGATATCAACCCATCTGACTCAAGTCAGGTTTCTTGTGTCTCCTACTGGGAAAGGAATGAGCTTCTTGCAGTCTATATGCTATCTCAAAGTGTTGTGAGGAAACAGCAATGAGGTTGTGCTATTTCCTCTTGTTCAGTTGCATGTGCTGTCATAGATGGTCAAAAGTAGCTTTCAACTTAAAATGTTAATTTCTGTTGATTACTTAAATAGTGCTTTTGTACTGAAATGGTGATCATAAGTTAGACTGAGGCATTGGAGTGGGGAGGTTTAATAATGGGAAAAGCTACTTTGAAGCTTTGAATTGAGATGTATCTGTGAAGGACTCATTTTTTTTAATAGCAGTGAAGTTTTCAGGGCCTTGAGTTCAATGTGATTAGAGTAATTGCTAGTTGTTTCAGATCAAGGAAGAATCTGTTGTGCGGCTGAGCAACTTAGACACAGAAGTGTCTTTTCTTACTCCCTTCTTCTTCCTGTATAGTAGTAGTTGCCTCCTTTAAGGTTTCTTCATAGCCAGTGTGCACATCTTGCATTTTGCTATATCCTCAATATTCAGAGTGCTCGCTAACCACAGGATGCATTCAGAGCTTAAAGAGTGAAGTAGCTGCAGGCAGTGGGGCAGCATAGGCAAGAACTGAAGAATAGTGCTTAAATAAATAGGTACTTTTAGTTAAATCTCCCACACTGTACAAAGTTGTGGCTGAAATTGTTCCATCTTTTAGTGTTCATGCTGTACCGTGTTGTTTTACAGTCCTTTCCACTTCATTTATGGAAATTAATAGATTAATGTTAGAATAGGAGTAGGTTTGCACCGTTGTAATGAACTAGGGAACTGGTGGGAGGCAGAGTAGGCAGCCTGTAGGAATTTAGCCTGTAACTGTCTCAGATTCTGAGATAAAGTGATAGGATTGTTTGAACCATTCCTACCGGTGTAGATTTCTTAAGAGGAGATTAAGAGGGTTGATATCTCAAACTTAATGCTGATTTTTTTTCTCAGTGTCTTGTTTTGCAAATGTAAATACAGGCAGCCTGACAAGTGTCTTTTCTTCTCTCTCATAACTGTATCAATATAGTATCCATCTGCTTTGAAACATCAGTTTGTACCTGTTTTTTTTTTTGTCATGGTTTTTACTTGGGAGTTAAAAATTCCTATTAAAAATTACAGAGGAGATAAGTCTATTGCATAACTGTATTAAAAGTTTTGCATTCATTTTTCCGAATTTTCATTGAAAAGAACTAATTTAATTTCATAGACTAAGCAATATATTAATCTGTATCTGTAGAAATCAAAATCTCTTGAAGTTGTACAAGAAGCTCTATTAAAAGTCAGCACATTTCCTCAATGATCTGGGAATGTGATATTTGAGTGAAAATGATTTATGCAGTGTTTTCTTCTGATCCTTTCATATTAGTGTAAATTTTAAGAAGTCTTTAGGAAATACTTAAAAACCCCAGAAGCATATTAAAATAACATATTTTAGCTGTTCTAAATACCCTTTTGAAGAATGCAAATCCATGTGTTTGATAGTTAAACTTATGAAAAGTAATATGAAAGAAACTGGTGATCTTAAAATAATTTGTCCTGTATGTAGCAGTAAGTGAGATTATCTACTCAGAAGGAATGTTCACTTGCTAACTTTTCATATTGACCTTTTGGTGATTTCAATCTTGAATAGCTTCAGCTAGAATGTAATTACAGAAAACACAAGAAAGTCTTTCAGGCTGCGCTTGCTCACTGCTGCTAATGTGTGCATATTTTTGAAAGGATGGTCCTGGAAGACACTGAGGTTTGTGGTTGCCAGCTGATTGTGGGCTTCCAGGACTCTGAAATGTCTCCTTGTTGACAGGAAAATGCTAAGGAGGTGGTGTTGCAATTGTATATGTCACTAGTGAAGACCAAAGCTAGAGTATCATGCCTTCTCTTCAGAATTGTTGCCAGCATGATATACAGGAAAGATTGTGTCTGTGTTCATATTAAAAAAAAAAACCAAACAACAAAGTCAAACAAATATAAAAAAACCCAACCAAAACTACCACCGCCACAAACAAAAAGCAACCCCCAAAAACCAGAACACCAAACTTACATTAAAATTTTAGGAAAACAGTTAGTGCTGAGAATAAAGAAGCCTACTTTGAGTTTACTTCGAGGAGGAGTAGGAAATGTGATAAGTCTCAGAGCTCAGAGGAAGATGTGAAAGCCGAAGTTGGGTAGTTCTAGCAGGTAAAGGTAGATGTCTGTTGCTTCTCAGCAGTCACTTCTAGCATAGCTTCTTCTATGTGTGAGATCTTAAAAACAGTTAAATTTGGGGAATTTACCAAATGTCAGTTTGTGATGGCCGTAAATGAATTTTTGGAATGGGCTTAATAAGCCTTTTAGAATAGTAGTTTCTGGGTTAACCAGGAATTATGGACTTCTCGAGCTGCTGGCTGAAACTTGTGTTCTGTGCTGCTCAAGGTGGCAGACTAGGTCATCATGCTGGTATCTGTTTTTAGCCCAGGGATGGCGGGGTATACACGCAATTCTTTGCACATTTGGAAATTGATTACAGGCTAGATATAAGATTTCCATATTTGTGTTCTGAGAAATGCTCCCAAATACTGATTGCTTAAGAAAAGTTGGGAAAAAATTCCTCAGATGCAGTTTGGTTAAGATTAAATGTATGCAATACATCTCTAAGTTTGGAGAATATATGCAGCCTTTTTCACAAATCTTCTTTTGTGTGATAATTTGACTGTATGTCTTCTACACTCGGTTTAAAATGAATATGCCTGCGTCCCTCTCTCATGGCAAAAGTACATTGCAGTGAAAGGGTTGGTGGGCAGCACTGGTGTCTGTGAGAGCTTTCTGCAGATAGCTTAGCTCTTAGAGGTTATTTGCCCCAACAGGTAAATTATGAAGTTAATTAATAGCTAATTTTTACACTACCTCCACTATTGAGTTTTGTATGTAATCTAAACAGTTGAACAAGGATATTCTTGGGGTTATAACACAAGAACAGCAGGTAAAACGTACTCTCAGGTAGAACTGTAAGTTATTTGCATTACTTATATGTTCAAATATCAGACTTCTGAGTTTTTGAATGGTGCACCTGGCCGTGCTTTGTCTGGGGGCTGGGTGATGCTAGGTTCTCTTTATTGGTCACATGTGCCACAGCTGCCCACAATAAACTGGAGATGCTCTTGGTCTGCACCTGATATCCCAGATTTTTCAGCTAGATTGTTGTGTTGGGAAGAAACGTAGTTACACTCCACGATGTGTTGGCTGCTGTTGGCTTCTAAAAGCTCAGCAAGGAGTGAGTACTGTTAACACCCTTCTGTTACAAGATGTATTTTATTGTTTACCCCTGAAGATGTTTGAGCATTTTTTAAAGTTAACTTTAAACACGGGATGCTGTTGACTGGGCTGGAAGAGGAAAACATTGCTGATACTTCAGTGATCCTTTCTGCTGTTTCTTGAATGGAGTAACTGATAAAGGTGACTGTTTTGACCCTTGCTCTTATGTTGATGCACCTTAAATCTGTGACATTACCATTGGAAAGGCTTTGATTGCATTTTATTATAGCACTGTGTTTATCTAGTAATTTTGATTTATCTTCCAGAAGGGAAGAAAAGTAGTTGTGGGATCAGTAAGGAGACAGGAACTCTGCTGGTCATCGGCATTACTGCAACTCTAATTGCCAGCTATTTTGCAAAGCAATGATGGTAATGTGAAATAGTCATCTTTTCCCCATTCTTCTCTTGGATGCACTCTTCTGTAGGCTCTTGCTAGTGCGTTGTAAGCCCGTAAATAATGTTTGTAACCTACAGTGCTGCAGTTCCAACGTTTCCTTTTTCTCTGAGGTGGTTTTCTGCTGAATGTGTGTTCTTTGATTATCTGCTCTGTGCTTCAGCATATCTAGGGTGCCTGGCCTCCTGGAGGCACACCCCAACATGAGCCTTAATTGCACAGCTGGCAAAGGGCACTGGTGTTGGCCAGGATCAGTTTTGAAATGCTGGCAGCCCCAGGAGCCTGTCTGCTTTCTGTATTGTGCAGGAGTTGTCTGTAGGAGTCTGCTAGGTAAACTCTGGGAGACTGCCCCCCATGGGTCAACCAGCTTTACTGGATAGGAACAAGAAATTTCATGACTTTACTTAATAGCCTCCTCCTGTAAATTGGTCAACAAGGGGGCTTTGCGTTTAAGGATTACCCGAGGAGGAATATCCATATGCAGTGCAATTCTGTTCAATGTCGAATGTAGCTCTTTGCAGAAGTCAGTGAAAAGTTAAAATGTCAATCAGCCTCTAAAAATTACTTTGCTGCAAGCAACATCGTTACTATGGTTCAGAAAATCTGGTTCTTTCCTAAAGTCATGAACAGAGCAGATTTTCTTGGTCTAGTCTAGCACAAGCACGGCATCATAGACTTTCACACACATGCATCAGAGACTTTCCACAACTACATCTTGCCCAAGTTGGAATCTCTACAGGAACTGTATGCTACTTTAATGTTTTAATTTTTTAGTTTTGGGGAAGTGGTGTTCTCAGCTGAAAAATTATTCTTTCAACAGTATAAACCAAAAATATCTTCACATTCTGGGTATTGGAGGGATTTTAATGTATTTGTTCTGTTCCAGGTGTAAGGATGTAAGTGACAGGAAATTGTTTTGGGTTTTGTAAGTTGGTTGGTGTTATTTCTTCTTTTGAAGGATGTGATTGTTCTGGTGTATTCTTGCTGCAGTAGCATGTATAGTTGAACTGAATCAAGACCAATAGTCTCTGTTGGTATAATTACAGTACTGAGATGTTGATCAGGGCAAAAATCCATGATCCGTGCGAGAAGAAATCAACTCAGGTTTAGAACAGGCTGCATCTGTTTATTCCCAAACATTCTTCTGAGTCAACTCACTAGTTCTTTGTGTCTTTTTCTTTTTTTTTTCTTCTTCTAGTTTTTGCATTCCTGCTATGCGTTTTCACAGTTTTTTAATTTATATTGCAAAGATAATAAAAGATGGATGCTTTTTAGGTTTGAGGTCCAAGTGGATCTTTATACTTGTGGACCTGTGTGAGGCTTTTTCCCTTTTTTTCCCATTATCCCTGCCCACTTAAACACCCTCCTCCTCCCCTTTGCTGCAGTCTCCAACTTAACTGGGGTGTTCAAGTTCATCTCTAGCAGTGCTCTGAACCCAATTTCTGGTGAAATAGGAACAAAGCTTCTGCTAACTGCGCAAGTGTAGAAGGTCTGTAAATTGCTAAATGTGATGAATATAACAATTACACAAACATGAAACTCAGTCTTGGTTTTCTTTTAGGATGGTGCTCTGAAGTTAAAATTACGTTTTGGTAAGGTCAGTAATGACCTAGAACAGTCCTGTAATGATCATGTAGAGTTGTGTAGTATTTGTGTGTGAGGGGCTAGGGACAGGGACATCTGTATTAAGTAATGTTTTTTTGTAATGGGTATTTCTTTCAACTAATTGAGCATCATCTCATTAGTTTGGACAGGTCATAAAAATGTTTCTTTTAATGTAAGAAGCAAACCTGTTGCTTACAACTTCAACATTTCAGTAAGTTTTTTCTTTTTTTGCTACCAAGTAACAGCAGCAAGTTCCTCCTGCTGTGCCATCAAGATAAAAGTTTAAATGTAAGGCTTGGTAACTGGAAAGCATGTCTTGTCCTGTGACTGAATTAATTGCTAACAACATTATCATACCTGCCAGTGATTTCCTTTGAGGTATATCAAGCAACTTTTGGTAAAGAAAGACTCTTGCTATAATGTCTGTTGGAATCTGGACAGCTGATCACCGTTTTCCAGTGGTTGTTTTGAACCACCAAAGCAGCACTTACATGATAATGGATCATTTCAAAACGATATGGTTTGCACTTACTTTAGTAGAGCTGTTAAATCAAGTGAAGCAGCTGTAAATGAGTCCAGCAGTTTTTTAGGTAGGTTCGGAGAGTTCCTTAAGGAGTAACTTCTGAAAGGGACCCATAAGGAATTTCTTTTAAATGCTTAGCAATGTTTTTGATACCATGAACTGTGTCAGATTTTCAGTGTAGAAAGCAGGCAGCTGTCAGGCATGGTTTGGAAAGTTACAGTTTGTTAAGAGAAAAGAAAAAAAGATACAAAAGTTTTATTTACGTGAGACTTTCCTTTCCTTAAACAGTTAGCACTACCATAGACCTAGCCCTCTGTGTCACCAGCATGAGAAGCATGGAAGAGATGCAGTTTTTGTCCCAATGTATAAGAGTTTGAGAAAAGTCCCATAAACAGTATTTCTATGGCTTTGAGCTCCAAAACCAAACAAAACCGAAACCCCTCCTCCTTGCCCCTCAATTTTAAATGTGGTTGGAATAGATGAAACAAACCACAAAGCAAACTAATGCAAATATGTCTGACAGTCTGTTTTGTAACTCATTTCAAAGTAAGATGTGTGGCATTTAGCTGGTTGTAAGAAGCTGTTCAGAGTCCATTATTTTGAGGTTTCAGAATCTAGATATTCACATTTAGAAACAAATTTCTCTGGTATTAGTTTCATTGTTTCTGATTCCAGGTTCCACGTGCTATTGTTACATTAATAAATATGGCACAACCAATAAAATATGTTAGATATGGTTGGAGGCATTGTTAACAGCTTAGCTTCCACTGTTCCCATGGAGGTGAGATGTGAATGAAGAGCTCAACTTGTGGTTTGAAGTTGAGAACACGACTTTGCTGCTGTGCTTTTACCTATCCAAACCTGAAAGTTGTTATGTTGTTGAGTTAGCACCAATTTGGGGATTGTCAAGCAGCTTGCTGTTGAATTCTGTTTAAAATGATCAGACTTCTTGAAATGTTGCAATACTCCTATGTTATTTAACTGTATAAGCATGTTGTGCTGCCTTCATCCCTTCCTTCCAGCTTAACCATGGAGTGAGACAGGCAATATCAGTAATTTTCTTCTGTGATGCTGTGTCACAAAAAATCTCGGTAGAGAGGTCTACCAGAGTTCCAATTGCAGTCTTGAGAAATTGATCTGGTTATGTTTTGGCACTTCTGTGGTTTTTGTATGGATGCTTGTTCAGCATCACAAGAAGTGCCAAAGGACTGTTTTTCAGACAATACAAATATGGACATGAGTGGCCTCCTTGATGTTTTCAGCTCTTCCTCCAACTTGCTCCATTTTAATGAATGCTAAGGGGGACAGGGAGAGAGCAGACTGCAGGTCAGTGAAGGTATGTGTGTTTCAGCTAGTGAGATCTTAACTTTATGAGCTGTAGGAATGATATTTAGGCTTATCTTGAGTGGGCATTCCTGTGGTTGGTTCTTCTATTGTGCTCTAAATGCTTTAATGGTATGCTTAACAATTCAAACAGCCTTTCTGCACAGAAATGTCTTCAGAAGCCAAATTTTGTAATTTATTACTGTTATTGAAGCTCATACCTTCCCATTAGAAAAAGGGTATGCAATTCCAAGAGTAGCATATCCCAAGGCAAGAATATTTTCTACAGATAACTGCTTGGTCTTGTGTCAGGAGAGGAGCATCTCTTTTGGGGCATCTCAAAACTAACTTGCAGCAAGGTCAGGAAGGTAGCCACTGTGGTCTATTGTCATTGTCCAAGCAGTGCTATGTAGTCACTTGGAATCAGGATGGAGCTGGTAGAGTAAGTAGAAAATCCTGAATCTGTTGCTGCATGCTGATACGTCTCATTGTACAGTAGTTGTTTCCTTATGCTCTGTGCCTCAAATAGGGGTGTTCCTAAGGCTTACTAAACAGAAGGGTTTATGATGTTTCTCAAGCATTAAGCTGCCACTGTACTTGGACAAAAATCTTCGAAACACAGCCACCTGTTCAAAGTCACTTTGCTAAACTAGTTATTTCTTATTTCCCCAAGTAGATATTGAAGCAGATATCTACAGCATATTCTTATACTATGAACTACCTATTGTTATGACTTTAGTCACTGTTTCTGTAAGTCATCTATGAATGAGGAAATCCACCTTGTTAATGCCTCTAAATGTGATCATTCTCATCATGTGCAATTCCTGTGCATTTCAAGTTCTGAAACTTAATGGCCTGTTCCTTGGTATGAAAGCATCCACTATTTTCAGATTTTTCTCTACCATCATTAAATGTACTGAGAAGTAATCTATTATTTTTCGTCAAGGTGTCTGGCCAAGATGTGGGAAAAGTTCTTATCACGATACTGAAGCATATCTTGTAAATTACCTGTTCATTGACCTGTGTGAAACAAGATTATTCCCATGGAAAAGCTTTTAGCGTGATCTCTTGTGATTGTCATACCTGCACTGTTAATATAAATCTTTAATTTTCTTTGTTTTGAATAAGAAAAGAGATGTCTGTTGCTCTATGCAATTGACTCACTTTAAAGGCACTATTTAGAAGGGAAAGAGTTTGGCTCAGTAAAAAGATTTAGTTGTGAAACACAGAAAACTTGTCTGTGAAGCTGTGGATGAGGGAAATGAAGTTGACGTTCCAGCCACCCATCGATACCTCATCCCAAAACACTACTGCACTTCAGAGGAAGCAGGACACCAAAGGCAGTAGTGTATTGGAAACTCATCCTGACTGCATTGGCTTCAATGTTGGCAAGAGGCATAGCCAGGTGCCTTGAGTGATATAGCTATGGCAATAAAACTCTTGAGTCACTTAGGAGTTTATATTGACAAACTTTGATTTTCCTGTAACACACTTGGAGATATTAAGATAAGCCAGTAAATGTTGTTAGATCTGTCCTTTTCCTAGGCAGACAGTGCAGATCATCACTTGGCTGATGGTATCAAACTGGCAAAGCCCTTCAATTACAGATCTCGTGCTGCAGAGTGGAATGGGATTCTCGGGGCCCGTGGAGTGTAGGCTTCCTCCCCCATGAATCTGAAGGATGGTGTAGCATGACCTCGCTTCTGTGCTGGTGCGTGGTGGCTCCAGTAGTCATCTAGCACAAGAACTGAAGGCTTAACCTCTTGAGATTTTGGAGAACCAGGCTTTTCTCCTCAAGCCTGATTAACTGTTAATTCCTTATCGATTTAACTTCTGCTGTGTCATGCTCTTTATTTAATAGCCGTGACTCACCGTATGGGCACCGGTGTGTTGTGCTGAGTTCAAGTAAAAGCCTTCCCTCGGTCATGGCCGTGCTTCGGCGTCGGGCTCTGGCTGTGAGCGGCGTTGGGTTACTCACGAGAGGAAGGGCGTGGAGGAAATGTGATACAGCTTGACAAATGGCCTGTAACCCTTTTAGCCTGAACCTGCCAGAACATACACGCATAGTCAAGGCCATATGCTGCTTAAAGATTATTTTATATATGAAAAGAGAAGAGCAGCTGGCAGACACAGCTAATACAGAGGAGCTCATGGAGTTGAGATGTCCCAGCCCTGAAGCTTCAGGCCTCTGGGAAACAGCGTAGTTGTAGGAGAGATGACATGTCTTAAGTCTGTGTGTTAATTCAAGGGGAAAAAATCAGTTCTGAGTTTTGGGCTTTTTTATTAAAGGAGCATAAAAGAAACAAGAAAAATTAGCAGAAATTTTACTTCAAGTACAGGTGGTTGGTGCACTGCTTTTTTGTGGAAATAGTAGCTGACAAAAGCAGAATGAATAGACACCTATACGAATGTAGGGACCCATAACATGTTCGAAGATACAATATAAAGCCTCAGTGTGAAGCAGCAACCTTGAGCAAGAATTAAAAGCTGTGGAATAAGATCTTTTCTGTTTCTTGGCCCACCTTGGCTTTGTATTTTTCTCATGTAAACCTCACAGTTTAGTCTTTGAGTACTGTTATTTGTTTTCAGCTAATAGTAAACCAGTCTCAAGACAAGCAGATTCATGTTCTTAAGTCTCTTGTAAGGGCCTCCTGTCTCTGTGATGCATTGAAGAAATAATACTAAGCTATATGACTACATCAAAACTCAAAAGTAAAGTGTTCATATAACTGTCAATAAACAGTCTTGATAGGCTTTATTGAAGTCTCAGTTATCCTTTGACAGCCTCATTTGCCATCATGCTAGTCAAAGAGTAACAAAGGAGGTGACGTTATTAGGGGGTGACCAGAAAAGCAATGGAAGGAGCCACATTCTCAAAAGTATTTATTGTGTACATTTTACAACCATTTCCTCTGCTCCTACATGGCCTGAAGATGTTTCTGTGTAACAACTGTTTTTTTGTGAGTTCATCCCTTGCTGTTCCCACTGGGCCTTCTCCTCAACTGCTTATTTGCTTCTGTCTCATAGTGTGAGTGAAGAAGAGAAGTAGAAAATTTTCCAGTGATTGGAGTCAGCCAGGAATGGCCTTGGGTTGTCTTCCAGAGCAGGGAGATGTGCTGCAGTGAAAGGAGTGCACAGGGAAAGAGGCATGAAAGGAGCTATGGCAGACTCTGTCCTGTGAGATAAGAGATGAGGTACACTAGTTTCATTTTAATTTAATGTGAAATGTGGGAGAAGGCTGAGGATGGGCATTGTAAGCTCTGTATTACATAAAGGTATAAGATTCTGGAACTTAGCTTTGCATGAAGGAAGCATTATGTAACAAAATAAAGTATTAATATGAGATTTTTGGCAAGGAGACAAATTTAAGATTTAACACTTGTCATAGTCAGCTATATTAAAGCCATTGGATTTGTAAGATTCAGAAATCTAAGAACTGTCTGTTTTGTTCAAGGGGGTCTCTCCCTGTGTGCCTTCTGTACTCCCATCTCTTCATCTTCCATTTATTTGCTTCCCCTCTATTGGGGGAGACAAATGTTAGGTGACTTTTATGGATTTGAGACTGGCTTAATGCACGCATCTTGGCAGTGACTTTTTGTAATTGTTAACTGTTGATGATGGCTTTCTCCTCCTACTGAAAATACATTTTATGGTTGGGCAAGTTGTGGAAAAATTCACTTAGGTTTTCTGACAGTGATTTTTAGTGCTCCATTTGCTGGGGGGGGGCAGCCAAAGGGGGAAATCACTTTGGCTGTGAGTTCCATGTTGGATGTGTTTTGCTAACAAAGGTCAATGCTTACATTTTCACTTCAGAAGTGCTTGGAACTTGTCTTTGCTAGACCTCTGGAAGAAGCAGTTTGTTAGGCTTCATTGCCTATTGAATAGGAGTTTAGTGAATGGTTAAATTACTTTGCATGTGAACTATGACTCTTTTATGACCTGTTTAAAACTAATTAACACACCATGCTTACTTGAAGCAACTTGTGAGTTTTGACTTTGAACAACAAAAAACCAAGCTTGGGCAAGTGCTAAACTCCTCCAGTTGTACTCCAGTCCACTTAAAAAAAATTCCCCTGAATCAGAAGTATAAAACTAACACACTTTGCTTTTCTGTTATTGTATGCATGCTTTTTCTTTCAGCTACAACCAGTCACAGTAAAATACTTCATTATATTCTACCACAGGAGGGATGGCAATAGCAGCACATGTGGAAGTTTGACCTTTAAAGGTCCCTTCCGACCCAAACTGTTCCATGATTCTGAGTTTCAGGTCAGAAGCATATACAATTCCTGACACACCACCTCTGCCAAAAAAAATCCCAAAGCCAACAACACCCACCAAATAAAAGCCTCCAAGAACACACACCAAAAGAAAACCAAACCCAAACCAACCCTATCATTAAACAGAACTTAGAAAGGCGAGTAAGAGCAGAGGTATAAAGTACTTTGAAAAATGCTGCTGGTTGAGGTAGGCAGTTCTTTAACTGAGAGATTTTTCATCTTGTGGTGGTACAAAGAAATGTAATTTGTAGCAAGAAATAAACAAATTATTACTACCAAACTTGAAATTGCAGTTGGTAGCATTTAGTTTTGTTTGCTTTGGTGTTTTTGTTAAATTTTTTTAACTTATATGTTGTCTTTTTTTCTTATACTGATCAGTTTTACAAGTCATGCATAACATTTCAGGAGCGGTATCAAAATACATACTTCAGATTTTTTATCTAAAAATGTTGTTCTTTCCTTTTAGGCAATCCTTTGCCTAAAGAATGCCTGCAAATTACTTTCAGTTCCAATGGCGGGGATGTCTTGTATCTTCTTTCCCATCTCAGTGGCCGTTTTGAACATATAATTTAAAATAGATCTGCTTCTGAGGCTTTCCCAAGCTATCTGCCTATATTAATCATTGGAGAGTCAGTTCTAATCACTAGCAGAGTGTGTGAGCCTGAGCTGCCCTGTGCTAGAACATGCGATTGTGGCACATACTGCTGAGAAGAAATCTAATTTCAGTAACTGGGTGGCAAAGAGTCTGAAGCCACTACAGCTAAAAAGTAACCTGAGGAGCTGGAGAAAACACTGGGTTTTGTCTTGGTGTTTGCTTTTAAATACTCTTCTAACAAGAAGTGTAAGTTTGGAAAAAATTGATATTTCTTTTCCCTCCCAAGTTTTGAGATGTAATTCCAGCTTCATTAACATCAGGCAATCTTCTATTGCTTTATTACAACAAAGCTCCACCTATTATTATGCCATTGTACAACTATGTGAAATTTTGTGGGGATTAGGGGATTTAAAAGCAAAGTATGTATATAGGTTTGAGATCAAAGTGTAATTGTACTGTTAAGTAAATGCTGAAGGGTCACAATTTGTGCTTCTTAGTCCTGAAAAGGTAAGTAAAAAAATTCATGGAGTAGGGCACCAATATGTACATCATCAGATTTAAGAGCCCTCCAGTGGCTAAGTGTATCTTTCATTTATGCAGATGAAAACAGTGAAGACTAATATTGCTTTATAGAGGTGGTACTAAATACATTTGTATGATCTCCTGTATGTTTATGTCTGTTTAGGCTTTATCCTATTTAATACACTGTTATATTGCAAAAGAGAAAGGTGGCAGTAGAGCTTTTGTTGTGGGCATCTCCCCCTTCCCTAAACCCTTTGCATTTTAGGTTTAGGGTTTGCTGATAAAGTGGCAGCACTTACCAAAAGCCCATTAGATAATTGCTTCTTAAAACAGTGATTTGCATGTATTGTTTTCTTAATGTCATGACAGTCATGCTGAGTCTTGTTCACTGTAAGAGTACTGCCACTGCTAGCCAAACACCGAGTTACTGCTGGGATAGGTACTTGCTGTAGCATGAGGTAAATTTCCCTCTCATTCTCCCTACGCAAACAAAAAAAAAATTTGTTTGGCATTTCTTGCAGTCTTCTGTTGATTCCTCTGTCTTCCAGTGTATTCTGGAAAATGGTTTTACATTTTCTTTGCTGTGGTTTTGCTTGTGGGACTACCATGAGTCTTTCAGGAACTTCTGGATATTGGAGATCAACAGCAGAGACAGCTGGCTGATTGCTCCTATGGTTATTAGCAGGCAGATGGAGCAAAAAGCATGTCAGTCTTTTTGGCACTGCTTCAGCTACACTTGCCCTCTGCACAAAGGACTTTTGTGTTTTCTGTTACACTGAGGATCCTTGTATAGCAAAGCAAATCATGATGGGAAAATTAAGTATATGGGGTATTTGTACCCCTTGTGACTCTTCACTATTGTAATCATTCTGTGTTCAGCTTGTGATAAACTTCACGTTGAAGCCTTTGTTTTCTCCTAGGAAATAGTGCAAGGCCTCAGCTTGTGTCTAAGAGTAAACTACAGAGGATCCAGAAGCCTGGAAATCCAGACCATGGCTTCTTCATGTGTCCTGGGGAGTAACATCGTTTTTATATCACTGTGAACCAGACCAGCAAGGGGTGCTGGAGGAAACTGTTTGTGAGACTGTTTTAATATCATTAGAGGGAGGTAATTTCTGCTGATTAGCCAGTTATTTTGGTTGCCCCAAAAGAATAGAAGGAAACTTACAAAGTGTGGGGTTTTTTTCCTTGCCTTCACTGTGTATGAAACTCTGAAGACTGATATCCTCACATTAAAAAGGCAAAATTAAGATAGCATCATATCTTGAGGAAGATGAGACTTTTTCCTTTAATTAATGGTCTTTAGCGTGTGTTTTTATCACTTAAAACCTAGAAATTGGCACAGATTTACAAGAGCTAGAGAGTGTTTTCTGACTATAATAAAGTAAAAAATCCCGAGTATTTTTGACTTTTATATAAAAATGAGATTTTATGAGGGTGTTTAGTACACTTTTTTGGTTGCCACTGTTCTCTCCATGTTCTGCTAGAAATTTTAAGTGGGATCAATGACTACTAACTCCTTGCTGAAAGCTTTTTTACTTAAGGATAGTGATGTCCCTGAAGTACATGGGATGTGCTCAGAGCCACTTTCACATATGTTGACTTGTTAAACCATTTCTTAAAGAAATGTCCTTCTTTAAAGTTTCACAACTGGTCATGGATAGGCAATCTAAGAACAACTAACCGTTTGGTTTTTTTCATGCTAACTGCATCTTCATCTCACGGAATTTATCTAAAATCTCATTGAAGTTTAGGAATTTTTGTCTGGTGGGCAGGGAACAGCATCTTTGGACAATTGAATTTTTTGGTGGTTTTTAGTTGCTTGGGTTTTTTTTTTTCCTGTTAGTCGAGGTTTTGTTTGTTTAAATCTACTTTTCTGTTTCTCTGCAGAATATCATCTGATACAAAGTTTTATTCTTGATTTATATATTGCATTTGGGATTCTGGATCTGTACTTTCTAGAACAAGTTAGAAAACTAGAACAGAGGTTTTTCTTTCACCTGCTTTCTGCACAGTGTGAGGTAGCATGTGCATGTATGTTGAACGGGTACACTAATGTGTATTAAGAATGGGAGCTCTCTGTATATGTAGGTGCTGCATGGGCTTTGCTGGGGAATTAAAGGCATGCAGGTGCACTGCTTCTGTCAGAACTTCTGCATGGCTTTGGAAGGTGTAAAACATTTTAAGTGATTAGGAGGCAAGCTGCTTGTGCAGTATGGTTTAACTGAGTCTTTGGATTAGAGAGATGTTTTCAATAAATAATTGTAATACACTTTCTGTTTGTGTCTTTTATTGCTCAAGATGTAAAATCTGTAGCATGTACAGTAATTCAATACTTGTTAAAGCAGCTTTGAGGCTTTCTAGATGAGTTGTTTCCAGATGCACTAAAGAGCTTCATCTTCTATGGCAGTATAAAATGAGACTTCATTTTTTTTTCCCAGAGTTCTTGGTGGTGATTCCCACATACTACTGTGTCCATCAGATGCTTTGGGGACTGAATAATTGTAGGCTGAGGAGCATTTATATTGGGTGGATATATGAAAGTAGTCACCACATCTCAGAAAACTCTCAATTAAGTTACTTCGTTCTTACATTGAATGAAGTAGAAGTTATGTTTTTGGTGTTGAAAAATGATAATTCATGGTGTATCTAATGTTGAACAATCAAAACTGATATGCTGAAGGATGAAATATACCAGTTTCATGAAAGCATGGTCAAAGCAGGAGGAGGATAGGGAGGTTTCTTTTCTCATATAATCCTGTCTCAGAGTATGGAAGGATATGTGATATTGAAAAAGAAGCATTTCTTTTAAGTGAGCATAACCAACCTATCTTTAATTGCCTGGGTATGGTTAAAGAAATGAATGCCTGTCTCATATTGCACTCCTCTTCAAGAAGCTTCACCGGGGGCAGAAGTTGAGCTCAACAAAGCTAGTTGTGAGAAAACCTGGCTTTTTCTACCTAACCACCAGTATTTCTACACTGAATCTCACTACTGTTTTGTTAGTCATTTTTCCACCTTTCTTTTTCTTTCTGCACTAATGTGTGAATATGGGTAAGGAACTTGCTGATAAAATGAAACAGGTGCCTGCTTTTAACCTTGCTGGACCTGTCTTCTTTGAAGGATTTGGAGGTTTGGCACGTGTCCTTGTAATAAACACATTTGTTTTCCCACAAATTACATGCTTGCTCTTCTTTGCTACCCAGAAAGATTAGTAATGAGGAAGAATACATCCACCTTATGGAGGAAAAGTAGATCTCATGTTCATTTTTTTCCTACTGTCTTTGACTCCTGTGCTGTAATGAGCTTCAAATGGAGTAGTTGTGTTCAGTTCTTGGTGCTGTCTAGCTCTGGTAATCAGTCTCTCTCTTCTGAATCAGTAATAGGCACTGGCTTTAAAGTTGCTTGATGGTAAATGAAGAGCATGTGTTTGGTGTTGGTTTGTTTGCTTTGTTTGGGGTTTCATTTTTGTGGGTGTTTGTTTGTGTGGGTTTTTTTATTTCACTAATGCTTTATGTAGAGCATCTCCCACTTGCTGTGCCTTTGAATATAACTCTCTCACTTAGAGCCAGTTGAGGTCGTTTGAAGCCCCTTAATATTATCAGCAACATGCAGATGCCTGTTAGACACTAGGTTACTATGGAAAATTCTGTACAATAATGATAAGCTGCTTTCTGTATAATCAAGAACATACTCATCTGATGTTTAGAATATTACTTGCTGCTTTTAATGCATTTTTTTGCCATTTTTAAATAGTCTTTAGAAGTACTTTATAGGCTAATGTAGAATCACTTTGTTTTGTTAGTAAACAAGGACAGTCACCAACTTCTTGCTGTGGAGTACATGATTGAGGAAGTTCCATGTGTCTATTTAAGGCCAACTTTAAAGGCTTTTCCTAGAATTAGATGGAGAGCTCTTCAAAGGCTTGATCCAAAGGGGTTACACCTGGTTTTAGGGTCTCTTCATGTTGAAGTTTATTGTCATCATAAATAGCTCACTATTTGGGATATACTGCTTTTTCCATGAGTTAACAAAAGTTAATATGGTCTTTTTAAGTAGTATAGACCAAATGATGTTATTTCAGGAGTATTTGAAGTTGTCAGAAAGTTCTTAGCAGAATTTAGCTCCTAGTGCCTTTTTAAATTTCTGATTTCAGGTTCCCTTTAGGCAAATAACATGACCTGAAGTTAGAACTTGTGTTTGGTGAACTGTGTTTCACGGGCTACCCTGATTGCTTCTCAGTGTATGGATATCATTGAAAGTTTAGAGAAAAGCTTTAGGACATGTAAGAACTTAAATCTACTTGAGGAAACATATGCAAAAGATGTTAAATCTTCCCAGGCAGTAGAGAAAATGCTAACTCCATACTGTAATTGTACTGTTAAGTTCAACTCAACATGCCATAAAGTGATGGGGAGATTAAACTTTTTGTTGTTTTTTTAAGGGTTGTGATGGGCTGGAGCTGTTGAGAACAATCCCTCAAGCAGAGCCATTGTGAAAATTGATTATATTTATTTTAGGCTTTTGCCAAGGCTATTCTTTGTTTATTTTGTCTACTTAAAAGCCCTCTAAAGTACTTGAACCAGGTTATTTACCAAATTAAACAGACAATTAGAATTTGAATGATAGTTTTACTAGTATTCAATTCAACTGTGATACTAGAGATGCCTGATATAACAAGAATACAGATTATCAGAACACATTGGCTAACTCCATGAGAGCAGTTTCAGAAGTCAAAACAACTCATCATTTGAGTAAATCCTGAGTTGGAGTGAGTTCCTCTGGGTGTTTTACAAATGTTTTGTGGTGTACTGTATAACTCAGAGTAATGCCCTTTATGGTGAGCAACTGTAGACTGGGGACATCACCAGAAGTAGTGTTATTAATAACTGAGGATGCTTCTAAGTTAATCTTACATTAGGAAAATAATAATTTACAAAGGTACACATTACAGTATTTCCTGAACAAAGTAAATTTGAAAAGCAGGTTTTGTCAGTATAATTAAGGCTTTTGTGGCGTTAATGTATCTAATTCATACCTGTCAAGACTTTAAAACTAGACCTTCTTAGTGAGACCTCATCCAGAAATACTCCGGCTTTAGTAGTATGAATAGGCAGATGTAGAAATGTGTGAACCTCTTTCTGTGTCTGTTTGTGTTAATAACCTCTTCTCACACTGTTCAGGATGACAAATAGTGACAGCATACCCAAACAGACAAATTATTGGAATAATAATGATGAATTACATACTTGCTCTGTGAAATCTGTTAGCTATAAAGCTTTTGGTATGTGTAAAGGTAATGGAAAGTTAGGCAGTGAAGTTGTTCAGAAAGTTTAAAAAAATACTCAGATTATCCAAGTTCTTCAAGTTGTAATAGTTTGTGTTTGTCAAGCTTTCAAGTGCCATCTTAAGGCACTTCAGTACATGGAAGAAAAATGCTTCTGTGTAGTCTCACAGCAGAACTGTCCCCCCTTGATGTACTGCTACCACTCAGCCCTGCAGAGATTCCCCAGTTTCTGCTTGTCCTTAAGGCTTCAGCTCATGAATTAAGTTAATGCTAACAGTCCTCAAGGATGGTTTGAAACTGTAATTCATGGGTTTTTTCCCTACCAGCTGGACTTCTGTTCACTGAACTCACAAGTTGTGCTTGAGAATTTGGTTTTGCACTCTGGCATGTAAAGCAGCCAAAGCAGTAGTTTCTGCTAATGAGGGATTGTGTTATTGACTCAAGAAGCAGAAAGAGTCAGTGATTACCCACCTAGGATGGGAGTGGGGCTGGGAAGCTGGACAAATTAGACATGTTCCCTATTCTGAGAAGGTAAGGAGATTGCTGAACTAATTACACTAGTCTGTTAATTACATTAGTCCATGTCCTAATGCATTAGAGGATCTGTTCTGGGAAGATAGGTCTCCTACTGAAGTTAAAATAATTTCCCTTATGGTAGGTCTCCTGTGGAGTCTCAAGTCCTGCCAGCAAACCTGCTCCGGCATGGGCTCCTCTCTCCATGGTCCTACTAGGAGTCTGCTCCAGCATGGGCTTTTCACTGTGTCTGTCTTCTTTAGGCATCCACCTGCTCTGGTGTGGGGTCTTCCATGGGCTGCAGGTGGATATTTGCTCCACTGTGGACCTGCAGGGGCGCAGCCACCTCACCATGGTCTTCGCTGTGGGCTGCAGGGGAACCTCAACTCTAGCACATGGGCTACCTCATCTCCCTCTTTCTCCACTGATCTTGGTGTCTGCAGAGTTGTTTCTCTCGCATATTCACTCTTCTCTCCACTGTTATGATTCCAAGCAGTTTCCCCTTGCTTAAGTGTTTTATTCCAGAGGTGCTGCTGCAAGGGCTTGGCCTGGAGTTGGCTGGTATTGACTTGGTTGGACGTAGGGGAAGCTTCTGGCATCTTTTTCTAGAAGCCACCCCTGCAGTACCAACACCTTGCAATGCAAACCTGATACAGACCTGTATCTTGTGACAGTCCTTGAAGAAAGTTTGAAGAGAGGACAAACCTGACTTTAAGCAATGTTGGCAAGACTATCATTCTATTGAGAAAAAAACCTCACAGCAAAACTAATGCTGCCTCCATTTAGTTTGGCTTGTTCTTCCAGTAGTCCAAGAGCATTAATATGCTGAAATTGTTTTGTTTATAGTTTGTATTTACACCACATTGAAAGTGAGAAAAGTGTCAAATGTGAGGTGTGGTAGTGTAATGGTGTTGGGACACTGTTAGGATTGCGTAGAGACAGGCTCGATCTGTTAACTATGTTGTCCTGGGCTCTCAACTGAGAGGTGTGGTTAACTTATATATAAATGTTAGTAAGGATCCTTGCAGGATTTAATTAGCACAGAAGAGCATGTGTTTTTGCAGGCTGAAATAATTAACTGGTTTTGGACTTGATAGCTCCATTTTAAGTAGTGATGATCGGTGACTCCTAATTTAGATGAGATGCAGGAATGAGAGGGCAGAATGAAGGTTAATACTTAAATTTAGATACTGAAGTTCAGACTGATATTTGACCTTCCTATTTTCCCCCTTTTTTAAACTGCAGCATTGCATTTATCTCTCTTCAAAGTTGAAATATATTTATCTCAGTTTTTATGTTAGTTATGTGGTGATGTTTTGGTGGTTTTGGAGATTGGAAAAGGAGAGCATTTCTGTAAAAATTATCTTTGTATCAGTTAATATCTGTCAAATGCCATCTGTGAGAATTCTGTTAGTATGCATTGGCATTAGTGATTAACCTGCTGTGCCCACCTCTGTATTTAACTGAGTTGCGCTGTTCATGGCGAAGTTGGAGATTAAAAAACCAAAATGTAATTATTCCAATATCTAATCAATTCAGAATGTGATTTTGATCTTCAAGTGATGGTATTTATTGGCAGTTGGTGACTAAACTTCTGAATTTGTTGAGTTGCTAAGTATACATTTTATAGGTGTTGATTTCAGTGATCTTTGCAGGTCCCTTTCAATGCGAGATGCTCCACAATTATTTGGAAAGCTGTTCATGTTTGGGAGGCAGGGGGATGTATTTCAGTACAGGCTTTATATATCTACTGCTTGCTGTCTTTCATCATCTACCTTGGTATCTTCTTGGTTCAGGTAAACTACACTTGTGTCTCTAATTATTTGGGTCTTTCCCTTTGTTCTCCTGAAGAGTTCTTCTCTTAAGTGTCTTCTTGCAGTCATTGAAAGTTATGAGCATTGTGATGAGAACAGTGTCTCCTGTAGCCTGCTGTAGGAACTTTATCTCTTAAAAAGGCAGTTGTCCATGCAGAGAGAAGTGTAGAAGCATGTATCATCTCATAAGAGTTGCGAACAGTTTCTGAAGAAAGTATCATGAGCTACAACTTAAGCATTTATGTTTCAAGGAAAAACGTAGAGAGAAATTCAGAACAGGTATTTCAGTATCCTTCCTGAGCACTTGTACCTATTGTACACAAGTAAGTGCTCTTGCACTTCTCTTACTTGACTGGAGGACAGCTTGAAATTATTCAAAACTATTTGTAAAAAAAGCATGAGTAACTCCCACTGTAACAGGAAAACATAAAGAGTTGCAGTTTGACTAAGCCTTAAATTCTACATGTTTTGTTTTCAATGGAGAGGATGGATGGGTGACAGAACACAGCATGGAGTACATACTCAAGCTTTGCAAATGTTTCATATTAGTATGACAGTTTGCAGTCCCATGCCTTGTGAAGGTACTCCTGTGGTAAGATTGAGGGATGTTGGTTTTGGTGGGAGTTTTTGTTCTTACAAATTTTAAGTATTTTTCCCTCTTTAATCTTCAGCTGTCTCTATAGTAATTACCCATCCATATGTTTGTGCTTCTTTCAACTAAATTATTGCTCACTTGTAATGTTTCCAGATACTGTCTACTTACAACTTAGCTGCTGCACAAAACAAAGCAGATATAGAAGAACATGGAAAAGGTTACATTTAAAGAAGAAAAAGGTGCTTGCAATTAAATAGCGTTAAAGAAATTGAGAGAAAACTAGTTTTCCTTGTAGGTAACTTCCCATTGTAGGGAAGTAAGTACCCCTTGTAGGTAACTTCATTTTAAGAGTGCAAGCAGTTAATACAATATAGTAGTCCAATGTAGGTTTAAGTGTTGAATGTTTTTCTCTTCAGTCTACTGCTAGTACCCATAGTGTGTAAAATGTAAAGCTACTGGGCCAGATTAAACCATTGTATTCTGACTTCAATAAACATCTTGCTCCTTATGAAACACAGTTGAACACTATAGCTGAATATTGCTCTGGATTACTGATGTAAGTCTGCACTATGTCACTGTCAGTTTGGTACTATGAGGGTTTTTAAAACATCCTTTCAGTATGCATTGCATTTCTCAGTGTAAACTACCATGCCTTGTACTAGCTCCCTGTTTTTTTGCTTTCATTTTCCTTGGCAGTGTGTAGAACAGCAGCAGGAAGAAGGAATGGAAGCTGGACAAATTTCAGTTGCTGAAGAAGTTATAGAATGTCCTTGTTAAGCTATTGAGAGGGGCCCTGCTCTTGCAAGATGTGTGCAAGTGTCGGGGCTAATGGAAATTGCTGCATGATCTTCCTACCCTGCACAACCTGGCATAGCAGCTCATGGGTTTTACTTTGTAATCTGCCTGTTGCTGTGGAACTTGTGCAGGAGAAGGTTGATGCATTTCTGCTTGTGGAATTTTGTTTATAGTAGGTTGGCACTGGCTGGGAATGGATGGAATGTACAGGTTGAGCACCTGTTGCTCTAGATGATCTCAGACTGACACCAACACAGTGGATTTTTACTGTTTCCAGTGGAGCTTGTGAACACTTGTAGCAAACCACTTACTCTTCTGTGGAACAGGCTTGGAGGAAGTTATTGTATTCGTGTTTGGTATGTGGAAATATTTAACATGTAATCTGTCAGAAAGTTAAGTATATTCTAAATTCATTATTAAGAAAGAGGCAAAAGTTTACATTTTGTATCTGTGGCTTTAATGGTTCATAGTTGCAAATAAATAGTGGTAATAAATGAGAATATTTGGCTTAAGTTTTGTATGTAAGGAAGGAGACTCTGCAATGCTGGTGTTACACTGATGTCAAAAAGTGTGAAAAATAAAGTTGTTCCACGTCCAGCACGATGATGACATTAATTCCTACTACTCTGCTGTGCAGAGCAACAATAAACCCTGCCAATCTCCTCTGTATGGGAGGGACAAAAGGGTGGGGAAGAATGTCAGACTGTTAGCATAGTTTTCTAGTCCCATTTCAAATATTTATTGAGGCTGTTAACAAATACAAAATGAGCCAGAGTCCTTGTCAAAGAGAGGGCTTGACTCCTTTTGTTGCCCTTGTGCCGTTACGTAATGCAAAGTTACACAGGAGTGGGTCAGAAAGATAACTTCCATGTTCTGTGGTCCTAATGGCTCTTCATACTACATATTAAACACTTGAAACCAAAAAGTAAACTGAACAGGCTATGTTTAAAACCATAATTCCACAAGGTTTTTTTCATGTTTACATTGCTGTTGGGGACTTTCCTTTCCTCCCACCTCTGACATCCTAAATTAGTAATTTTGTGTGTTTCTAGAAGGCTTGGAACCAAGGTAATTTCAGATGAAAATTTGGGATGATTAGGCTAGGGAAAATGATCCAGAAGAAGACCAGGATTCTTGTTAGATGGTACAAGTCCAACTTTCTTCCTCCTCTTTCCTTCTATTTGTGGTGTTCAAACTACATCTTCCCACTCCAAATCAATGTTTCTGTTCTAGGGATAGCATGTCCCTAGTCATGAACTCCATGGACCTTCTCTTATGTTACATTAAGCCATGAAGCTTTCTTTAAAAGTATTAAACATTCAGTGGGCTCTGACTGTATAGAAACAATTATTTCATAAACATATGAGGAGGAGTGATATACCTGTTTTAGCACAAGTTCTGTTTTGGAGAATGCCTGTAACTTCTAAATGGTGGGTTCACATGTTCTCTTTTGTTCCCTAGTTTTCTGCTGCTACACTGAAGAGGTAAAAAAGGCCAGATGTGAGCATTCAGTTTTGGTGCATGGATAGAGTGATATTACTGAACACAAGAAGCTTTGGGATTTATGGAGCTCATGTTCAAGTGTAATAAACAGACTTGCCAGAAGGCTGTATGTGTCAATTAGCTAGAAGATGTGGGGGAACAGCATGAGACAGGACTGTGAGCAGGCAATGTAAATACCTTTCTTCCCTCTTTTCTGATTGAGAGTACTCTGATTTTGCTTAGATTGGCTTCTCAGAGATCACAAACTTGTCAGAGTCAGATCTTTTTGCTCCCAATTGTCACTGTAAATCTTTTTTTAATTACTTCATCTGTAATGTATTGTAAGGGAATACCAGTTTTCACTAGACACTACTTCACAATGCGCAGGCTGAAAAAGAGCAGTACAGTATTCTTTTTTTGCTCTGTCTTTCAGGAAACAACTTCCTTGTGAGGAAATTTTGTGTATACTGTGTGGGGGGTTTTAATATATGAATTGCCAGATCTGTGAGTCTTGTGAGCATCTTGTTTGCATAAGTCGAAAACAAGACATTTGTAGAGTTTCCCTACAGCTGTCCTCTTGTCTGTGCCTGTAAGAAGCAAGATAAGCTGAAAAACCTATATTTAAAACCCAACAACTGAACTGATATAGGCAGAATTTGTTCTCCCTGCCATTAGCCTTTGAGGAAGACTGCTGTGAAAGCATGTTTCTTGTGAGGTGTGTTAGGAGATAGAGCACTTGTGAATTGCTGTTTGTACTGATGCAGGTTGCACTGTGTAGGTTTTGTTATGTAATTAGTTGATCACACACATTTAGCCATAAACATCAGTGTGTTCTGTGACCTACATACTTCCCCAACACGGACACTTGTGCAGGGGCTATAGCAAGTTAAATGAGGTATTTCAATAGAAATCAGAAAGGCCAGGTAGAAGAAGGAACTTAACATACTTTATAGGTAAAGAATGCTAGCTTTTCCAACATCCTGTTACACACTCAAGAAAATGCAGATACGATTCCCTGCTCTTTCCCCTCCCTCCTGTGCCCTTTCTGAAAGCATTCCTAACCTCTGGTTGCAAAATGTAGTTCTATTATAAACTTATTTTTAAATCTTTATAAAATGGTTTTATAAAATGTACAGTTACTGCTTTTGATACTCTGAGATATCTGTATTCCTCTTATGCAAGTTGAAAGGGAATACCCTCAGCCCCTGAAAAGGGATCATGCTTGCTCCTCCTCTTCTTCCATTGAATTAATTTAAAGGAAACCCTGGGAACTAAACATTTAGATTCTAACCCCACTGTTTTTATTTCCTTCAGGCTTTCGTATTAGAGATGGAAAGTAATTTTGCAAAGCTATGTCCAATTGAAGACTTCTGTCTTTTTAGAAAGGAACCAACATCACTAAAGAAACCACTGTCAAAGAGAATAGGTGTCCATGGCAGTAGGTAAAGAAGCATTACTAAATATGTATCTGTATTTAAATAGTTAAATGCAGGTATCAAAACATGCACTATAATGAGTAGTAAAGAACAGTACAATACAGCTGAAGCATACATTGCATTAATTTTCTGATTACATGACTGTATGCAATTATTATAACTAGTAAATGAAAGGGAAATGTAGATAGGGAGGAAGAATAGATAGTAAAGTCATATTTTAGTTTAAAAGAAAGTTAAAACAACTGACTTGTTACTCTGAACTAGGAGACAAAAACTTCATGGAGATCTTTAAAACATCTTTGAATAAGAACCTCTGCATGAGCAAAGGTTTAGTGCCAAACTAGGATATTTTATATTAAAAAAGGAAAGGTACTAGAGAATGATCATGCTATCTTACTCAGAAGGAATTATTCAAAATTCTTATTTATTGCCTGTCTGTGAGTGAGACGAGTTCTTCTGGCTTCTTGTAAATAGAAAAATCTTAACTTTTGTCCTACATCTCTATTGTGTCCTGGTTACTTGGCCCCTGAAAGAGAGTGAAGTTATCATAGGCTGCCTGTAGTGTTTTCACCTGTCTGTTAAAATTGAGTTTGTATTCTTGTTAATTGTATAATTGTGCTAAATTCTGGACTTGAGACCATCATAAATTAACAAGATACTTTCAGTCTTCTGTCCTGATCTACAGGCTCCAACTAACCCTCTTGTGTTCATGAGTAGGTACAATCTTGTAGTTTTTTTGGGTCTGGGTTTTTTGTGGTTTGGTTTTTGAGGGTGTGTGTAATAAATAGTTTCACCTATTCTTAGTTCCATATCAAATGTCCCATGGCCTACGTTCAAAACCTCAGAGCTGGGATCTTGCTATTACTTGTGCAGGAAGACCACAGGATGATTTGGTGTGGGACTTGTGTCAAGACTTTGGATGTGGCTGAGGGTTGTCTGCTGTCTTCCTGGTGTGCTACTGCTTTGGTGTGTCAGAATGGAGCACCCACTGCTCCGTGCTCTGCCACTGCTTAATGCCTGCTGTGCTTGGTAATTTCTAGTGAACCAGCTTTGGCAGCCTCTGTTTCTTGCAGTAGTGATGAACCTTTGCGTATTGTGTTTGAAAAAGGCGTGCTAAACTTAGGTTAAAGCATTTGTCAAAAATGGAAAAACAAAATCTGTAGGAAAAGAAAAAGATCCATTAGTGGTGAGTTTCTTCCTCAGCAATGCAATTAAACACATGCAACAGAATAGATATACTTTGGTCAACTTTAAAACATCTTTTACAAACACTATTTTTGGTCTCTAAAGCTACTCTCTAATTTTCTTGACTGAAGACCATCTATAATTTCTATGGAACTGATATGCTGCTATAATTACCAGTATTTATCATTGAGTGAATTGGCTTGCTTATTCAGTGACTTAGCTTTAAATCTAATGAAATTTTCTTTTAATAAGTAAGAAGTTTAGAAATGCTCTAAATGAAAATATGCATTTCAGAAGTGGGAAGGAAAATAGCAATCCACCTTGGTGCTACCAAGGCAGCTTGGAAAATCTGATAGAATAATGTTTTCTTAACTTGTTTATCAGTCATTTGAGAAAGTATTTTTCCTTAATCTGGAAATTATATTGGAGTTTTCTGCATGGTAAACATTTCCTGCTGCTAAAATGGATTGATGAATAGTAATTCTGATAAGGATTACAGAGTTTAATGAATACATTGTAGTTCTTCATATTTCTACATTCAAACAGCTACTGAAAGTCTTTACCTGAGACTTCAGTATTCAAGCCTTGATTCAGAATAATTGAAAATTCAGAGTTTCTTCAGCTTCAAGATGTCCTGTCAAAATATTTGTATATTTATTACCTTTGATGTATAATAAATGTCAAGACTTGGCTGTGAATGTCTTTAATTTTATTGTCAATTTTACTTAAGCTTGCTTTGACTTGAGTGGGGTTGTTTTGGTTTCACTTTTAGGATGCGAGTAATCCCTTCGCATTTTGCCTCATGGCATGAAGAAACCAAAGGAAATTATTAAATGCATGTGAATAAGAAAGACTGAAAACAGAATTCTGTAAAAATTACAGTAGACAATAAATGTTTTGAATTACTCTTTAAGCTTCATTGTAAGAAGGGCTGAGGTGCTATTTAGTTACGGTTTAATCTCAGTGAGAACTACTGAGATGCATAAAAGTGATTCTTGTTTTATAGTTTATGGTTCTTGCTAAGACTTTTTGTTCTGTAAAGCTGTCCCTAGAGAACTTCATATGTACATGGAGACTCGTGTGTCATCTCTGTTAGGTGACATGACCATATACTTCTTTTGACAGTACAGCCTGACACTTGCAGGATTCAGGTTAAACATACTTGCAATGTATTGATCTTGAAATCTCTTAGTATTGTATCTGATGATACAAGTGTTAATGGTATAAGGAACCAAAAATTCATTTTCAGTCATTGTTATTTCCCATCAGTCAGTACTGACCTGGATAGCATTGAAAGGAGATGGACATTCCCGTAGATATTTCTAATACGAAATTCTAGTTGCATATGTCAGTAGGAAATATTATTTTAAAATAAAATAAAGAAAATGCATCATGAATACATCTGACTCATATTCTTACATCTTCTGTGCTTCTATTAAAGAACAAATGAATCTTATTAATGCCCAAACTTAACCCAAATGAATTTGTTTTCATAAGGAGTGTTTCATTTGGTTGTAAACATTGTTGAGTTCTCACAAACCAAAGAATCTTGTAGCACAGTATACAATGGGGAAAAATTATAGTGTATTTAATTAGGTACTTATAGTGGAGAATGCAGCACATAAGTGAGCTGCAGAAGTGCAAAAATAAAAGCTATGATTGCTGAAGGGGAGTGATACAGCTTTCACTTCAGGCTGCTGTCATGCTGTGCCATTAATATGCAAATAAATGCATATATACACAATCACATCGTCCCCAGCTGAACTTTGTTGTCTCCTCAAGGTCACAATAAGATCATTGCCCACAGTGATTGTATTCACAGATAATATGATTTGAAGGATCTGGAGGTGCCTTTTAAATTACGCTGCAAGACTGGCGGATTCCAGAAACACCGAAGAAATGCTTGGTCCTCCTTTTCGAGAAGGTGATAAGTTTGTGCAAGAAGTTGCCAGTATCTCAGTACACAGTATGACACTTTCATTAGACAGCAGAAATATCATGGACAGATTGTTGGAGGGCTTGCAAGGGAAGGTGTTTTTTACTTGTCCTAAATGGTGTCCTGAACCCAAATGAAGATACTGGAAATAGTGTTATTGAGGAATTACTCTAACAGCAATCAGGCTATACTTCATTCCTGCAGGAATGTTTTAACTGTCTAAAACAAGTCCTTTGTAGTTGTGTTGAAGGCTCCTCCTCACCTCCAACTGGGATGTCTGTAATACAATGTTCCTTAAACTCAAAAGAAAGGGAAAAGGGCAGCCCAGACTGGTGTGATATTCTTGAAGCCTTGAAATCACCACATAACCTGCAAGTGGTTGACTTGTGTGAAAGATCAAGAGAGTTTGTGTGATTAGATGGTGCAGTAAATGGAAGTACAGAAAGAGGAAGATAACCTTTCCTCATAAAGTTCAAATGGTGCCCAGCATTGGGAATAGGAAGTATATTAGGTTCTACTAGGCTTAATCCAGAAACACTAGGGAAGGCCAAACCAAGAGTCTGGGGAGCAATTTACAAGGTGCCTGAAAACTATTAAAGCCTGTTTTTTCAAGCAACTGAAACAAGAAGCTTTCTGTAATACTAGAAACTGATTAATGTATGGAAGTGGCACTTGAAGAAAATAAGGTGAGGGAACAAAAAAGCGAAGCCTTTAGGTAAGCGCGTTCACGGCATAGGAGGTCAGACAAGTTCACTTTAGTCCAGCTCTGCTCTCTTGCAAAAGGAAACTGCCTTGAAACAGGTTGTTAAGAGTTTGGAGCTGAGGGGAGTGAGCAGCCCCCTAGGTAACATATAGTCTTCCTTATGGGTGACATGAGAATGAAATCACTGAGCAATCTGTGACATTCAATATGTTTATTGCTCAGGGCTGCATCAGTATCAGGACAGCTGGGAAGGAGAGTACAGCTCGGGGATGAATCCAGAGAGTTCCAAACCTGCAGGCCTCACACTCATTTCTCTTAAAAGAGTCACAGGGCAGGTGGACAAGAAGGATATGGTTAACCAAAACCCTTGTGAAAGGTTCTTAAATCCTTTAGACAGAGAAATTAATTTAAAATTGAGGGTACGAGAAAAAGGGAGAGGTGATAAAATACGATACTCACACAAACGCAAAAAATTTTTGCTGTTCTTGAAATTATCTGAAAAAAGGTGTGGAGAGCAAAAAGAGTAACTTTGCAAATGATGTGAAGTTATTCAGGGTCATGGAAACCAGGGTGACATGGAATTGCAGAGAGATTTCATGCTAGAATAGCAGAAGGGACAAATGAAATGCAGTGTTTTAAAAACTAATACTGAAGCAGAGTACTTGTCCTATGATAAAGGACCAGTAGCTGGTCTGTGATTCCTAATACATGCATCAAAAGAAAAGATGAGAAGAAAGTTGTCTCATCTTTCAGAGAGACTAAAATCTTAACATGATACATCAAATTTTTCAACAGAAATTTATGCAATAAAATGAATTGTGCTGTAACAGCTAGAACAAGAAAATAGATGTTAAACCTAGTAATTAGTATTGAAATGCATAATAAACAATGGGGTTTTATTTCTTCTTAAAAATTAGGCTATGTTTTAAGCAAGAAGTTTATGAGAAATATAATCACTGTTCGAAAGAGGTGGAATGACAATATGAACATTTGAAATGGCTAATAGAGTGTAGATACAGATAAAAGTAGAAAGGAGAATTGGAAAACATTGGGCTTAGACGAAATTGCTATTTCAGTTAAGCTGGTTTTTACTTCATATTTTGGGTCCAAATATTAATGTGTTTTAACAGCTGATTGTGAGATCAAATGTGTAAAATCCATTTTTAAAAGTACAAAATCAACTGATGTAAATTGCGTAGTTGTTCCCCGCGTTAAGGAAAACTTCATAAGCATAGAAAGAATTGGAGAGAGGAAACCAGAGTGAAACACGGCAGGTATTCTGGTAGCAATGCTCCTGACTTCTCTTAGAGTTTTGATTTTTATTTAAAGCATTTATTTGAGGCAAATGGTCCTGGATACTGCAGTTGTGATTAGTTTCTGTCTCCAAGGAAATCAATACCATAACACACCATTAAACTAAACCAAAACTGCAATATGGGCACACTGAAAAGGTTTTTACAGTTCATTATATATCAGATTATCATATTTACCAAATTATGTACAGAGAAAATATCAACAACATTTCATCTAGTCTGTAGCCAGCATAATCTAATTTAAAATGAATATGATACAAAAGCCAGTGCGGAACAAGAAAGAACAATAAAAGGAAAAATTACAGTCTAAGGGGCAAGAAGGAATGCAAGGAGGAAGAAAAATCCTGCAATATAGTTGTATTACATGGTTCTGCTACCACAGAATTACTTCTCTTGTAAGAAGAACCAAAAGAACAGATTAATTCACTGTCAAATCAAAATTTCCCCCTGAGACTACATATAATATTAAAAATGGGAGCGGTGGATTTTTAGCAACTCTGCGTCTGAACCAGAGTGCAGCAGACTCCAGAGAGTCCATCTAGTAGCTGTAAATTCTTTTTCAAGGCAAGACATACCATTCTTCAACATTCCCTCTTCATGAGAAGACTTCTTTTAAATTATATTCTCTGTTCGGTCTTCAACTGCAGGAATGGAATTTTTTATTTCAAATGAAACACACCCACTCTAAATACGCAATATGTGTTGGATTCCAGTCTTTCTCTGGGTTTCTTTTTATCTCAGTTCAAACCTTTGAGACCAAGCTTTTCCATTCAGCTCCAGAGGACGCATGTGCATGTAAAAAAAAGGAGAAAATTTGTCAGCAATTCTGTTAATTTGTATTTATTCTCTAGAAGTCATTGACAGGTTTTGAAGTTTATTTTGGACAAAAGGCTACTATGTTTCACAGAGCAATTCATCCTTAGTCATGCCATTGATATGCATATAAAGTGAGTCACCATCACCTGTTCTTTATTCCCAGTGTAGCAGAGTTCCCTGTGTAACATTCATTTCTTCTTGGCTTTTGGCAGACCTGTGGATATTCTGACTGAGAAACAAATGCTTATATTTGACCAGAAAAGGACTGTGTTTAAAAACTGCTGGTTTTTTCCTGGTAGTTTTACTTGTTTAACTTTAGCAGCAAAAGAAGGTTTTAATGCTTTAAGTGGGCTGTGAACATAATTTACCACTTTGAGTTTAATTAATTGTTGATATCCGAATCTTGTCAAATGTAATTTGCTTTGAAAGAAGTGTGACAGCAAAGGAGTACCTGGAGACTGTAGTCTAGGATTTGGAAGCTTTGTTCTATTAAAGAAAGAAAGAACCCTTGAAGTGAGACCCTTTAAATTTCTGTCCTTCTTGATTTATGTGCTCTTGTGTCTTAAACGGTTTTAACTTTTATTGCTCTAAGTGAACACTCAGAGGTTAAAAAATGGCAAGCTGTGTGGTTAATTTGTATCACTACTTTTCTGCTCTGTTCTGTCTTTTCTCGCCAAATGCAGATTCTTCACTGAATGTATGTGCATGTATATGTATGGGTAATTGTTTTTAGGTTCCTGATAACTTGCATTTTGTCCATGTAACTCAGGTTTCAGTGCATTTGTGTGGCTTATATTTAATGGAAAATTAGTCACAGCAGTTTTCCACCTTATTGTTCCATGTATTGCTTTGAATCTTGCAGTGTAATGTTCAACACTATTCAGAAATAAAAACTATTTCTAAATAGGTATTTGTAATACTTCACAACTGTCTCTTTTCACAATGCTGCTTTGAGGTGCAATTGTAAAGGGAAGGTTTTCCATCAGTTTTGGGTGACTTTTTTGCATTCTTAACTACTTCAGTGCTTAACTTGTGCAATACCAAGAATAGCTCCCGCTAGTGTAGCTGTAGCTGATTATTTAGTAGCTGTGTGCTTTAGAAGAAAATTCAGGTGGATATCTGAAAAAAATGGAGAAAGTAGCATAATTAATGAGGTTTAAATAAACTTGGTCTGAATTACCTGCTTGGTGTCAATAGAGAATCTGTAGCAAAGACAGAAATAGCATATGGTTATGTCAGCAAGAGCCTGTCTTGCTGCAGTTCTGGTATCGTTCACACCTTTGCAAGTTCTGCAGTTTATGAACCAAAGATGCAGCAGTCACTGACAGTTCCTCACTCTTTCCCAGTGGAGATGCATCCTCTACACTGAAGGGTAATACAGTTTTGTTGGGAAGGGACATATAAAAAATAGTTTCACATGACTTTATTTTCACATGAAGTGGGAAAAGTGGAGTTTAACAGCCTGAACTGGTACCTGTGCCCTTTCATTCTGTTAGCCTGTATGCAGTTGACCAGCAAGTTGTGAACTCTTGAATTCACCAAGAAGTCATGTGGCCTGGGCTGTTGCTGCTGGTTCCACTGACTACTGTAGGATAGAAGGCATGTTTTGCTAGCAAGCTGTATAACCTTTGCCAAGAGAGAAGACAAATAAGAGTTAGGAATTAGGGATTCCACTTGGAAAATTTCTGAAAAGTATAGAAGCTTCTCCTTTTTCCGCAACTCTGAGCATGAATTTTTTTTCTTCCCCAACTTGCTTTTGTACCCCATACCCCTCCCTGCTCCATCTTTGGATGTTTGTCTCAGTCTTGTTCGTGATACCCAACTGCATTGTTCAGAGTTCCTGTGTCAATCACACCCTCTTTGTTCAGTCTGTACCAATATATTCGTGGAAGCTTACCTGGTTCCCTTCTCCCTTTTTTCAGACTACCGTCTTTCTAATTTTTCTCCTTTTTGCTCTGTTCCATCCTCTTGGGCCCCTATCTCACCAGTGTCTATCAGAAGAAATGGAAAAGAGCTGCATGAATGTGTATTCTTCCCACTGCCTTTCAGCACCTGTGATGCTGTCTGTGTCCCCACCTTTGCATTCCCAGTTTCTGAGCTCTGTGATAGTCCCTGCTTGTGCCTTTCTCTCTGTTCCCAGTTTTCCCACTTTCTCAGCATCCTCATTCTCCCTCTCACCCAACTGCTTGTTAGTCCTTCACCTGCCATTTTTCTCACTGTCTCTTAGTCCATTGCCTGTCTTCCATGATTTGGTTTTCCATTGACCCTCCCTCTAGTTCCCACTGTTTTTGCCAAGTAGGCTCAAATCCTCCCGTGCCAGTTTCCTGCAGCTTCCCACTCACTGCATCTGCTACAATCTACTTTTTTCCTTTTCCTCACTTCGTTCATGCCCTTTGCATTCTAATCACATTTTCCTTTCTATGTTGCCTAGGTGTCAGCACAGAGTAGTTGAAAGCTTAGGAGAAACTTTCTGGCTTCTGGATTGTATTTTCAGTGCTTACCTAATCAAAGAGCTAAATTTGTGGGGAAAATTCATTTTTGAAAAGACTAACTTTATCCTTGAAGTCATGGTTGTGAAAGAAAGACTGTAAAACTTTCTTGGTGAAATTCCTAAACTTTTTCCAGTGCTGCTGTGCCAATATTTTTCCAGATAATGTCAGTGCACAAAAGACACTCAGTTCTTGGGGCTGTGTCTATATACTCTATAAAACAGCTTGGGTGCTGTAACTTGGGAACTTTTACTCTGGGGAAAATGGAGCATAGAGACCTCTGACAATACTGAGGGTGTCCACAGTTTTTAGACAGCTTAGCTGATAGAGTTGAAAAGACCTATTGAGACTTGCTATGTGGTATTGTGGATCTCAACTTTTTTTATTGTCATTAGTATGTACAAATTTCTTATTCCCACAGTACCTTGGAGATGTATTTTAGGCCACTTCTAGGGGATGAAAACAGCAAAATGCAAATTCCTATCTTGTAAATTGCACGTTGTTAAACATATCAGGCTCCTTCTACTAAATGTACAGGTGCCACCATGCTCAAAGATGAGGCTTCAGTGTGTGTGCACATGTATTTTGCTCAGGCTTTAAATATTTTCTGTATCCAGGTTTCTTGAAATTATTTTAGCTGTTTTATGACAGATAGCTCCATGTTGAGTATTTGCCTCAAATTAGACAATATGTCAAAACTCTAACAAGTTGGCTGGTGGTACTTTTTATAAGAAGGTGAAAAGAAAGTGTTCTAATAGCAACTTGAATATTGAGCAGTCTTTAAATTTCATTCTAGCCTGCATAATTTTAAACAGCTCTTGTGGAATAACAATAAATGTCTTGGTTCCTCGCTGCACTGTTAGAAGAAGGAGCTATCCCTTAACCGTGTTGACAAAGGTAATTAAAGCTTCTCTTCTGCCTTTTGATCACAGCTGTCCCTTTGTTCTCCCATCCTCACCAGTGAGAGTGTACAGTTCCACCAGAGCTAAACTAGTAAAGTCTGGTCAAGGACTCAGATTTTTAGTGTCTTTTAAGATAGAAATTATGCATCAAAACTGTTGTCTTGTTTTCTGCAGCTTACTTATCAAATCTGATTATAAAGACTGTATGCCCTGAATCAGACTAAGGATCTGGCTATGGAGTGTCCTTCACTGGTTCTCTGTATAGTTTTTGAGGTCCCTCTGGGAGGGAGGCTGTGTTCATACCTTCTACTTCCAGAAGGCTCCACAGAGATTCCCATGTGATAGAGGCTTTTCTGCATGGAGCATTCTGGTATGGGCTTTCCTTTTTCATGTTTGAGGGCTCCAAGGTGACCAACAGCTCTTTACCTCCATATCAAAAGGTCTTTTCCAAAACTATTCTGGGCTGCTGGTCTTTCACCAAAACCACCGTAGAACCTGAAAGCTTCTCAACACAATTGGATCCCTCTTGGTCATTCAGAAAGTGAGGAGGAACCTTGCTGGGAAGCTGCAGCACAATCCCCATCCCACACACAGGCCTGAAGACCCCCTTTCCATGCCATGAGCTGGATTTAAGTAGCCTTGGTGGATCCCATGCTGCTGGTCTGTCCCACCTGCTGCAGAAATTGAGCACTGCAGTTTTCCATCTTACACAAGTCTTCCAAGACTCACATTTCTGGGCAGAGCACCACTGGGTATCATCTGCCATCTCCTTGGACACCTTCAAGGATCAGTGGGTGTTGGCACTGCTGCTCTGCTTGGCATCTCCTCATAATTCATCTTCCAGCCTCCGAACCCTGACAATTGTGTGATTTGCTGTTCTTCTCTGACAGATGAGCTGTTTGGTTTTGCTGCATAAATGGAGAAAAATGTAAAAGATACTAACTGCAGATGCTAAGGCAACATTGTGAAAATAGGAGAACAGCAAACTGTCCACATTGAGCAGTGTAGCTCAGTGGCTCCAGTAACTTCCCGAATCAATGTCTGCTTGCAAGAAAAGTCAAACAAGATTTTATGTATATGCTCTGTGGAATGTCTTCTATATAATCTAGTATGCTGCATTTTGTTACTCTACAAAGCTTTCTCGTCATTATCGTCTGTAAATACATTGCCTTTCTATTTAGATCTTCTGGGGTTTTCTTCCTTTTTATTTCACTCTGCTTTTTAAAAAAATTGTTGGATTTTGCTTATAGGGAGAAATTTCATAGAGACAAACCAATAGTAATTACATCTATTTTGTATAGTAGTAAATTTTCTGAAATGCTACTTGCTTCATTTTTAATGGCTAACAACCAATATTTCTACTTTAACTGTCGCACGCTTCATAGTTGTTTTGTTCAGTGTGTTAAAATAGGTAGTGATTTTTATATGCTTGGGGTTTGAGCTTTGTCAACATTAAACAGCTATTATGAAGTGCACTGAAAACATTCTCAATGACTTAAGCACTGAATATGTGGATGATTGCAAAGATTTTCATTTTCTGTATTAATGCTACTGTATGAAAGTTGATTTCCATGTTTAACTTTTTATTTTAGAAGCTTCATTAGCATAGTTTTGGGTTTTACCAACAGCCCATAGCAGTAGTCAGAAGGCATTTGATGTGGTTGTTTCTATATACCTTTATTGGAATTACACTTGCTTTTACCGAAGTTTCACTATGTGTAAAAGTAGTTTAGTATTTCACTGCTCTGATTTTTAGGTTCATCCCCTTAAATTCAGGGTGTTTGTATGTGTACATGTATTTTTCATGATTATGGCTTTTTAAATATCTAATTTCTGATAGTAAAATTATCATCCTGTGACACACAGGGGAAAAAACCCAAACCCATTAAGGTACCATTACATAAAAAATACTTTGTAACTTCTGTCTTTGATATGTTAGAATTGTTCAATTTCTGAGTTTCTCTGCCTCTTTATTAAGGCTGTACAACATACATATATATTTTTTTCTCTTTTTGGTTGCAATTTCAATGAACCTGGGAGAAAAAACCCAACTTTTCCTGATGTTAGCAAGAGGATTTTTGGCATGGTACGTGAGCTGGAATTGGATGTTACAAGTGGAGCAACAAACAATCCTGAGGAAGTAGATTATTTGATTTTTCCTATTTATAAGTTTCATGCTGTTTTAAATTAGGTACACCTGTAAAACGGAAAAGGAATGTATTTTAGTGCACTTCCTAGAGAAAATACAGAGCATTTTTAATTAGTGTAATGACTAGTCAACTTAATCTGTTCTGTTCTGCTTGGAAATTTTGCTAATTTTTGTTTTTCTTGACACCACTTATTTCTTCCTTTCTGTTTGTGCCTCTTTGACCTGTAAGAATCAATACTCTCCCCAGTTTTTCAGTGTTTACTTTTACATTATGGCACTGAAAACATGACCCCTTGGGATCCTTCCTGCCTAGCATAAGCTGATATGGCACAGATTGCTTAGGGAAGAGTTGGAAGTATCCTGTTTGGGTTTGTATTTTGTTGTTTTTGTTTTTTTTTTCTTTTCTTGGAACAGCTTCAGCTTGTGAAAGTTGTCAGAGTTGCAGTTTTACTTTGCCAAGTGGCACTTTGATTTAAATGTAAGTCTGGAAAACAGCAGGAAGCTGTGGTTAAAAATAGCTGTAAGTATTTCCTTATCTTCTAAAGTATTAATTGACAAAAATCTATACTGCCCTCATCTGTTCTTTTCCTTTCAATTCTTGAACATCTGCTTTACCAGATTTTCCTTATAAGAGCAGTTCCAGACTCTCAGATTAAACCTTAAAATCTGACTAATTATTTAAAATACGTATTAAATGGATGCTGCATCTGGTTAACATGTTACCTTGTAAAAGCAAGATTTTGAAGATTTTGTTTCCTTTTTTATTTTTTTGCTGTTGCTTATTCCTTTGCAAAACCTTAAGTCTCCATGCTGGAGTTTGTGCTGTTTCTTCCTTAGGATTTGTGTCTCTTATTAAAAATTCCTTTTTGCTGTGGACTGACTTTGCAAAGTTTATTCAGTGAAATTTAAGCAAATGATTTGTCTGAAGTTATGACCCTAGTGTTCTGTAAGGTTTCATTAAGACTTTGTATTTGCTTTTTAACTGAGAAAAGGTATCTATGTGTTGCAAAAGGATGGTGAATTTAAAGTCAGGAAAGAAAGTTTTGATATGGCTCGTAATGTACCCTTAAGGATACTCTGCTTGGAATTCAAGGTTCTCGAGTGTAGGTTATAAATGTGTACTGTTGTTAAGATTTAGTTATCATCAGAGATCTGGTAAGTAAGGTGTGTTCCATCTTAAATATTTAAATGATATAATTTTTTTACTACTAATCACAATAGCTCTTAGAATTTCAGGAGTCCTCAAAATGATCATTTTTAGGTGTCCTTAATCTCTCAAACTGAATTCATAGGTGAAAAACCACTCTGTTCAACAGGATTTTGCTTCTGAACCTCAGACATGAGTGTGGGTCTCTTTAGCATGATTTCATCAACTGCTTATAATCTTGGAATATCGTATTAAAAAAAAAATAATAAAGCAACAAAGGTTTTAAAAACTGTGGAGAAACTGCCTGCAAAACCTAAATTAGCCCAATCATGCATGCACTTGAGGAAAGGCTCAGTGTAGTATTTTTAATTGAATATTAAATTCTGTGTGCCTGTCACATTACTTTGGTATTTTGTTAACCTCTTTGAATTCTGTGGGTTAAAGTAAAGGAACTGTAAAGACATGACCTGGAGAGTAGCTGATGGGGAAGAGAAGGCTCTAAGGAAATGATCAAGGAGCAGGTTGTAGCTCCTTGCCAGGGCTGATATCGACTGAGGTTATTGGGAAAAGAGGAGTGTAAATGTTTGCAGAGGCTTTTAAGGTACCAGAGACTGCTGTATAGTTAAAGCTTTGTCTTCAAGCTTTTGCTTTCCTTCTCATCTGTCTTCAGGACTTAATGAATAGTATCTCTCAAAGATATTGATGCAAGGTTATTTCAGGTCTCTGACTGGAAGCTCTTGAGAGACAAAATGAATTTGCCAACGTTACTTGCAGTGTTGAGAAGGAGAGGTACAAGTCTGAGATCTCGTTTGACACTGAATTATTGCAGTTGTTATGCAGACCAGCCAGGATCCAAAAGATGAGTCAGGTCACCAGCTGCAGGAAAGAGTATATGTAAAATGTGAAGCATGGCCAGTGCATACCTGGAACAGTAGTGGTTACAATGTTCTGTAATGTACAGCTTTCTATCACATCTGTTTCTCATTCAGTGGTCAATGAACAGAGCTTGCTCTGGCTGGGTAGCTGCCACTCAGGTCACTTTTGTAAAACACTTGTTGTTCGCAGGAGCAGCTGCACTCTGTTAAAATTCTCATCTGCACGTGTATGTGGCTGTCAAAATGATAAATACTTTGAAAAACTTGAACTGCCAAATTATTGGACACAAATTATTGTTTTGTGTTGGTGGCTTTTTTATTAAATTTTAAAATCTGGTCTTACTTTATTATGTAAAGCCTAGTCTTCCTGTTGTCAGAGTGATTTTGTGAAGATGTTTAAGTACATTGATACAAAGAATCATAGAATCATGAAATATGTTGACCTGGAAGGGACCTATCAGGATCATTGAGTCTGACTCCTGGCCCTACACAGGACACCCCAGGAATCTCACCATGTCTCTGAGAGCACTGACTAAACTCTTCTTAAACTCTGTCAGGCTGGTGCTGTGACCACTTCTGTGGGGAGCCTGTTCCAGTGCCCAACCACCCTCTGGGTGAAAAACCTTTCCTTGATATCCAGCCTAAACATCTCCCACCACCGCTTCCTGCTGTTCCCTCTAGTCCTGTCACTGGTCACAGGAGAGAAGAGATTGGCCACTCCATTTCCCCTCATGAAGATGTTGAAGATCAAGTGAAGTCTCCCCTCAGTGTTCTCTTCTCCAGGCTGAATAAACCAAGTCTGATCCTCTGGCTTCCCCTCCAGACCCTTTACCAACCTCAGGGGCCTTCTTTGGACAGTCTCTAACTGCTTAATGTCTTTTTTGTATTGTGGCACTCAGAACTGCATGTAATATCCATGGAGAAGCTGCTCCAGGGCAGAGCAGAGGACAATCCCCTCCCTTGCCCTGCTGGCCATGCTGTGCCTGATATCCCCCAGGACAGGGTTGGCCCTCCTGGCTGCCAGGGCACTGCTGGCTCATGTTCAGCTTGCCATGGACCAGGACTCCCAGGTCCCTTTCCATGGCACAGCTCTCCAGCCACTCATTGCCCAGTCTGTCGGTACATCCAAGTTTGCTCCATCCCAGGTGCAGAATGCAGCACTTTCCTTCGTTGAACTTCATATAGCTGGTGATTGCCCAGACCTCCGATTTGCCATGGTTTCTCTGTAGGGTCTCTCTGCTCTTGAGGGAGGTGACAGCTCCTCCCAATTTAATGTCAGTGACAAACTTACTTACTTAGTATTCCTTTGGGTCATTAATGAAGCTGTTGGAGGGAACTGGTCTGAGGATGGATCCCTGTGGAACCCCACTAATGACACCAGCCCGATGTCACCTCATTCTCTGTAACTCTTCATGCCTGACCCACAATCCGCTTGTTCACCCACGGTGTAACCAGGCTGTCCTGCTTTGTCCGTAAGGATATTGTGAGTGAGTACCAAAAGCTTTGCTGAAGTCCAAAAAGGTTACATCTACTGGCTTTCCTATATCAGCTTGGTGGGTTACCCTGTTGTAGAAGGAAATCAGGTTCAACAAGCAGGACTTTCCCCTCATGAGGCCATGCTGGCTGTGACCAGTGACTATTGTCCTTCCAATGTTTTTCAATGCTTCTTTCCGTGATTTTACCAGGCACGGAAGTGAGACTAACAGCCTTGTATTTTATGGGGTCCTCCTTCTTGCCCTTCATCAAAAATGGGACAATATTACACTAGCTTCCATCCAGCTGAGGCCTCTCTGGATTCTTGAGACCACTTGGAAACCATCCAGAGAGGTTTTGTGATGACATCAGCCAGCTCTTTGAGGATTTTTGGATGAATCCCATCAGGCCCCCTAGATTTGTAATGATCCAGCTGGAGCAGAAGTTCCCACACAATTTCAGGGTCAGCTGGAAGTTGAACATTCTCACAGTGATGCCTTTGCAAATTAAATCTGCCTACCTACTTAGTGAAAGAGCATTGGCTGTCTTATATGTGGAATGAGACAAAAGTCCCATGAAAAAATAGCAAGTGGTTAAGTGAGTGAAAAATGGAGTATAGTGTCCTAGGACCTCAACTTGAATTTGCAGAAGCCATTGTTTTCCCCTCAGCTGTGCAGTCATCTTCCTTGCTTAACTTCTGATTATGTCTTTCAGGTAATCTATGCTGAGTGATTTTGATACGCTGAGTCTGCTCTTATCTCTTCTACAGTGTTCAATGCTTTTCACATTAATTTCCCCAGCTGGGTATTAGTCCAAATGTTGATGTATCACATGCCATGCAGAGGGTATCTGCCGGTGGCTTTCAGCATTCAATTTGTAGATCCTAAAACTTTTTTGAGGATGATACAGATGACTGCATTATGAATTCAAGTTTGTTTATACTTTTTCCTAGATACCGTTAGCAGAATTCTTGAAAATAACTTAGTGTTCTGTAAAATAAAAACTAATGGTTTTACTCCGACTAATTGTCCTGTTTCTGTCCTACATATCCCAGAAATGTACACTTGTAGCAATACAGTTTTACTGGAAATACTATTTTAATTTGTCCTGCAGAAAAATTTTAAAAATCAACTTCTAAAGATGAGAACTAAGGCAGGGAAATGAGGCACTGACCTAAAGAAAGATTATTCAAGGTAGATTCAGAGTCTTAAAAAGACCAAACCCACCTTAGACCTGCTTCTTTTTTTTCCTTTCATGTGCATGATTTTCTGCTTTACATATCAAAGCTAGCAGTTATGCCTGATCACCTGTCCTTTAAAATTGGGGAATTTAACACAGTATCAAAATTTGAATACATGTTTCTAGGTTTGACAGTCTTTTCTTCACGCACTAAAAACTGTTTAATACAATTAATTTTGGGTTTTTCTTTAAGCTGCCAACTATTTTTAGCTTCTAAAATTTCAGACCTCTTTATATCCTTCCTGGAGTATTAGGCTTGCTCGCCTAATAGCTACAGCATAGCAACTGCTTACAGGAATTTGCTCTTACTAAGTATCTAGGATGTTTGACATTGTTATAATAAACCAGAAAATGTTCAAGTAGGTTGTTACATGAGAAGGAAAAGAGAAAAATTATGTTTTGCCATTTTGAAAACAGAATATTAATAATGTTGAGAATCCAGGAGCACTTCTGTCCAGACCTACTGGAGCTGGCATGCAGTTTCTTCTTTGTGCTTATGTGGAGCTCTCTCTTAATTCCAAGAACAAGGACCAATGTATTTATAGCAGTTCTGTTGACTCCACAAAGGCTATTGAACACTTTTTAAAAAATGTATTAGATTTTGAAGGTAATTTTTAATGTAATTAAAAGCTTAAAAATTGGACAGAATATCAATGAGGAGGACAGTATGGGTTTTGTTGGATGAATAGTGGAACACTTGAAGTGCTGCTCGCAAGTTGATACCCATCTTGCTGCCATTTTATGTCTTGGAGAAGATATTCAGTTAGCCAGAGGCCTGGAAGAAGCGGAAGTAAAGAAAATTTTGCTTTCTTCCTCCTAGCATACTGCCTGTTATCAGGGGAGTTTTTCCAGCTACTTGTTCACCCACAGTCTTTATTTTATTCTGCTTTGAATGCGAGTAGCATGTCTCAGGTTTTAAGGATTTCTTATTCTCATAGCAAAATCTAGGAACAAATAACTGTAAAGGTTTGAGAGAAAAAGTTCTTTGCTCTCATGGATGGGATGCTGATAGATCTATGGAAGAGGGCAAGGGAACTGGCAAAGCAGTGCCACAGCAAACCCCTTCTGTTCTTGCCCTCCAGTGAATATCCACCTGTCACTGCAACAACCCCCAAAATTTGGTGCTTTTCAGTGTGATCAGTTGGACCATCAAACAGTTTTCCTCTTAATTATCTAGTGCAACATTGTTTTTCAAGTGTGTTTTGTGATGCTTTATAGTTTAGCTGTAAGACACTAAGCATGAGGAGTAGCACAAACTGTTGCTTTTATTGCTGTATCTGCTGTCACAGTCGTGGTGTGCTGAGAGAGGGTAGGACCACTTTATTTTTTTTTTTTTAAACTGTTTAACTTCATTAGGTCTAATTTAATTATCTTTTCAGTGAAAAATCCTCAACTGGCAACAATTCTAGATGTTAGGCCTGGCACTTAGATATTTTTTGTTTGGAATCTAATAATACGGTCAAATCGTTAATTTTTCCAAAAAAATCCCAAGATGGGACTAGGGCCTTTAACCCCCCAGGGCTTGGAGCTCTGGAATAAGTTTTGTCTTTCTGCCTGTGGAAAAGGTAGGGGAAAGTACTGGGACTATGAATACAATGATAGGCTACAAATATATGTGTAAAGAATACAGAGACTATATAAAAGATATAAAAGGCAAAAATCAATTTAGCATCAGTAGGACAACTGCTGTTAGTCTGTACAATAACAAAATGCCTCTGACAACATTGGAACAGAAGGTGTAAGGTTTCTGTAACAGTAGGAAAAATTTCTTCATGGAAGGGAGGATTAGACATTGGAACGAGCTGCCCAGGGAGGTGGTGGAGTCGCCGTCCCTGGAGGTGCATAACAAAAGACTGGACATGGACCTTGGCATGGCGGTGTCCAGTCAAAGCTTGGAGTCCTTGACCCCAGAGGGCTTTTCCAGCCCTTATTCTGTGATTCTGTAATTAATGTCTTTTCATGAATGTTCATGAATGTATTTTCTATTGTAGTTACAAATGGTGAAAATCAGAAGACAGATATGCTGCATTTTTGAAGTTATGCACAGCTCAAAATACCTGGTCACTCTTCTGTTCTGCTTAAAGCATAAAGACGCTTCTTGCAAAATGCTGAATTTTCTTATTTTAGTCATGCATATGCTAACATTTACCACTTCTCTTTCTCCTTTGCTCATTGCAGAAAATTTTGTCAGTGTTGAAATGAATTTTCTGTTAGTGAATACACAGCTGCTCCTAAAAAGTGCTATAAAAATGATATTTTTATCTGTTTAAGTGACAGACACAATTTACTTTGGAGTTTGAAACTGCCATTGCACCTAAAGACCAGTATTGTGGAGAGCTTTGTTTTCCTAACTATTGAAAATTAAAATATTTCTTCTGGTCTCTTATCTGTGATTCCAAAATTGTAAGTGCTGTCATGATTTGTTCTCTAAATTTATGGGCATATGCATGCACATGTGTTGTGTGTTCAGCAGTTGGGCTACACAGCAAGAAGAGGGTGTGCAGGGCTCAACATTCAGTCACTCCTGCAGAGATGCTCTAAGTCATGGAGTTAGTGCTGATTTGTGATGATAATGTTATTGAGATACTCTCCAAAGTTAGATTAGAGGGAGGTGATTCTGCTTTGTTCAGGTGAGACCCCACCTGCAGTGCTGTGTCCAGCTCTGGGATTCCCAGCACAGGAAGAAAACTGACCTGTTGGAGTGAGTCCAGAGGAGGTCACCAAGATGATGGGAGGGACGGAGCAGGTCTCCTACAAGAAATGGCTGGGAGAATTGGGATTTTTCAGCCTGGAAAAGAGAAGGCTTTGGAGTGACCTAATAGTGGCTTTCCAGTACCTGAAGGGAGCCTGCAAGAAAACTGGAGACTTTTTACAAGGATATATAATGACAGGACAAGGGGAATGGCTTCAAACTGAGAGAGAGAGTAGGTTTAGATTAGTTTTCGGCAGGAATTCTTTACTAGTGAGGCACTGAACAGGTTGCCCAGACAAGCTGTAGATGCCTCATCCCTGGAAGTGTTGAAGGCCAGGTTGGATGAGGCTTTGAGCAACCTGGTCTAGTAAAAGGTGTCCCTGCCCATGGCAAGGGTTGGAACTAGATGATCTATGATTTGGGTATAAGGGATATTACATTACTGGAAATAATCTAATTGGCACAGCTTGAAGAGGGCTGTTGATCTGTTAACTGCCAGACACTGATTCTGGAAGAAGAATTTATTTTGTGGTATTTCTTATCAGTCTGTTCTTAGAATCTTTCTGAAGTTAAGTTAGAAAATAATTGTTTTAAGAGTTAATGTGTAAACATTTTTTAAAATAATTAATTTCAGATGTAACCATGCAAAAGTAACCTTTCACTTATTTTTTGATCTCTAAGATCAATTCATAGTTTCAAGTTTAAAATTGACTTTGTGTTATAAAAACTTTTTTCTCACCTTCAAACCTGTCTCTTTGTCATTTGTTTAAATATGACTATTTCAACTTCCTTTTAGAGAACAATTTGAATAAGGTTTCTCTGTACACAGATTTTAGTTGACTAACGTAGTGGAGGAGGACTTGCCATCTAAGTACTTCTTGGAAAAAGTCCTGTACAGGAAATAAAGGGATATTCCTCAGAACAATTTTTAGTATAAGTAGACAAGGCTACCATATGTGTACAGAACAAACTCTAGGCTGCTAACTAATAAATAAACAAATACACACTTGCAGATGTGGATTCCAGACTTTTTTCATCTAAGCCTGTCTTGACACTGCCATCTCCACCTGTCCTGGGATTTCTTGAGCCATTCACTTAAGGGAGAGAATTCCTTCCTTCCCACTCTCACTTCTCATGTGTCAGTAGAAGCCCAGGAGCTCGGGGAAGCTGGAGCCCCAGGCTCTGACCTTTTATAAAGCTGGCAGTGATCTGGGGAACTTTGTGTTCTGTCTCAGCACCCCTCACCTCCCTTGGGCTGAGTGAGAGTTCTTTTACCAGTTGGGAAGAGAAATTTGAGACTCATTACTGCTTACCTTATAAATGCTTGTCTTTCTTTGTCTTTAGTCAAATATAAGCACTTTTATGTTTCAGAATAGTTACTAAAAAGCAAAGATGAAAAAAGTCTTTCTCTGAAGCACACTTTTCTAAGTTCTGAAAATAAAAGTAGTTTGTTGTTATGCCTTGCAAACCTAACATGGAGGGAACCTGTGAAATTCTATTCAGGTGAAGTAACTTCAAATGTAGGTGCTATTTAAAAGTTGTAATCATGTTTACTGTCTGAATATTTTACTAGGTTTAATAAACAGGAATTATTTTTTTTTGATAGGTTAGTTGAAGCTCTGGCATAGGTGCAAAGGTGAGACTTCATGTAATGAACTACTTCTAATACCGTAGTGCTTTTTTCTTCATACAATGAAATGTCTTATGTTCCTCATGCAGTCAGATTATATGGATCCTAAAATACTTGATGATGTTCAGTTTTTCTCCAGGAAGCAGTGCATTAAATTCAAGAGTGCCATATTAATTGAATGACATTTCCTACAAATAATAAGATTTTTGTAATTTGTTTTCAGTGTGTGAGGTTAATAATGATTTTTTAAAAATTGAAATAGGTATAGAAATCATCCTTTGATGTATTTTCATCTTAGGCTAATTTCTTCTTGATGATGATTTAAATATGGACCTGGAAAAGGGAAAACATAACCTGATTTTTAAAAACAGAAAAAAGAAAGACCTCAGTGCCCAGCAAGTCCATGGAGGAGATCCTCCTAGAGATCATGCTAAGGTATATGGAATATAAGGAAATGATTATTGACAGCCAGTATGGCTTCGCTAAGGGCAGATCACATCTGACAAATTCGGTGGGCTTGTATGACAGGGTTATGGTAGTGGTGGGTGAAGGAGGAGCAGTTATGTCTACCTGGGCTTGTGGAAAGAATTTAACACTGTCCCCGGAGACATGCTTGTCTCTAAACTGGAGAGACGTGGATCTGGTGGATGCAGCAGTCAGTGGATGAGTCTGTGATGAGTCACACTCACAGGCTGTGGTCAAGGGCTCCATGTCCAAATGGAGAGCAGTGGCGAGTGACGTTCCAGGGGTTCCCACTGGGACTGGCACTGTTTGACATCTTTGTCACCAACGTGGACAGTGAGATGAGCTGCACCCTCAGCAAGACACTGAGCTCTATGGTTGGAGTTCCTTCCACTGGAGGGAAGGGATACTATCCAGGAGAACCTTGACAGGCTTGAGAGGTGGGCCTAGGAAAACCTCATGAAGTTCAACGAGGCCAAGTGCAAGGTCCAGCACCTGGGTTGGAGCTGAGTGATCTCTAAGGCCCCTTCCAATCCAAACCATTCTGTCTTTTTATGATTCTCTATACATAACTTCTTGGATACAGAGTAGGAAAAACTGCCCTGTCAAATTCCTTCTCAGCAGACCTACCACCTGCACCAGTGTGTAGCAAATTCAGAATGACTTAAGAAAGCAAAATGAACCTGTCTCGTGGATATTTTCTGACAACTGGCTCATCTTTTCCTATTATTGGCAAGAATCACGTTAAGACATTCTGTCACTGATCTTTTTTTCATTGTTCTAATTCCTTTGCTCAGCAGGGGAAAGTATACACATTGTCTTGGAAATTTCCTGCTGGTAAGCTGAGAGAAGATGTACTCCCTGTGGCAGGACAGCTGAACGTGGGCTGCTGTGTCCACAATGCAGCCACTTGTGTAGGATGGCTTCTGAGTAGCCCAGGTTAGCCTGTGGATTGGAGAGCAGAATTCAGAACTGGAGATTAGGTACCCCTTTTCATTTTGTTGTGCCTAGTGGCAAGTTAAATAGAGTAGGGAACACTGGAAACAAGCAAAGTAAACTTTAGAAAACAAAATTTGTATTTAGGTAGTATTTTGAGCTTGGGAAGATCCCTTGCCTTTGCAGTATGTATTTCTCTTAGAGCACATAGGCAGCTTTTGCTGTATGCAGGTGTTCCTGCAATCACTGGTGCAAAATGTGGTGAGAAAGCACCAGAGGCTTCCTGAAGAGAAGCATTGCACAGCAGTGGCCGGTGATCAAGAAAACTCTTTACGCAAGTGGGAGAAACTAAACTGTGATCATGGGTCTGTGCAAGTCTGAGATCTTGCAGATTTTACCTGGACCAAAGACTCACCTACGTTACAGTTTGATTAAGTGTAATAAGTTTCTAAAACTCATATTTGCATGACCTTCTCAAATTGAGGAAAGTGACTTTATAAACTGTTATTTCTGATCAATGTCATAATTTCTAAATAAAAATTTTCTTTTAAAATTTTTTTCAATGTTACAACAGCAGCAAAGAAGCATAAGAAAAGTGATGTCCAGTATTACATTCATGTTAGGGTGCTCAAATCTTCTATGATTTTTTCAGTATGTTTTAGACCTTTTGCTTCTCCCACTGTTACTTTCTAGCAGTTCTTGAGTGGGTAAGGTACCCGAGCACTAAAATATAGGGGTAGAAGTGCAGGACAAAATTAAGCTCCCTACACTGAAAATCTTTTTTGGAAAGAAATAGGACTGAACACTCCCTTGGCACTGGTTTCATGTCTTTTAGGCTGTAAACTGGTCTGAAGAGGGTTTGGAGTGGCAGAGCTTGACTTACCGAGAAAGTTCTCTGCCAAGTATGTGCCCATAGCAGAAGGGTGAAGCTATTTGGAAGCTTTAGGAGCTCCTAGCTGAAATTTATGCTTTTTTTCTTTTTATTCCTTAAGCTTATTTTTAGTTACAGATTCTGTTTTTATTCCAATTTGCTTGCACTACTGCTCTGAATGAGTTTGAAACAGGTTATCTGTATGTCTGTAGCAGCATGCCTGTACTTACGAGCCAGTCTAAATAGCAGGATGGGTTTGCCTGGGCCTGGCACAAGCTGGGACACCAGTGAGGGTTTTAGTTTGTCCTTGCCTTCTGCCAAGTCAAGTTGGAACCTGATGAAACTCACTTCTATTTGGTGAAGAGCCTGTATGTGAAGATACAAAGGTAGGCCCTTCTCTGCAGTATGCAGCAGGCCTTAGTTTTCTGCAAGGCTTGTTCAGTGATGGTGATACTGTCAGCCTTGTGTAGTAGCTCCCAATGTGCTAATCCTGGCCATGTTTGCTGTCCCCTTTCATACTTTGTGCATATGTCACTGACTATTTCTGCACATTTAAGGAAGTTCAGACATATCTTCCCAAGTGTATAGATTAGAATGTTGGAGGAGGCCAGGGGTAAAACTGAAAGCCAAATGGATTTTGTAAAAGGGAAATTATCTGTTTTCTGATACACATTGTCTTCCTGCTGCCTCCTGGGAGAAGGTTCAAGTACACCTTAACCCTAGAAGTGTCTGTTTTCTTTCAGGTTATGGCCAGGTATCTTCTCCCAGGTACTTTCTTCCTTTGGTACCTTGTCATAGTCACCTGTGCTTATGAGTTGTCAGCATTTTAGGTGCTGAGATCTGGGCTAGTCCTGCTACATTCATTCCACTTAATCTTGGAGGGTAAGTAAGCACTCTTGCAGGGCAGCCCATCTCTCCTGAAGCAGGTGGCTGTCGGGGTACACCAAGCATCCATTGGAAGCACTGAATGTATTCTATTAAAAAAAAAGTGATAAATTCTTCATTTGTATAGTCATCAAAGAGGAAAATAAAATAACAAAACATAATTTCAGATATTATTTACTACTAGGTAGGTTGCTGCCATATCCAGTGGAGCATGAGTATTATTAAGGCATAATTGATAACATACTGTGTCTCAATCGAGATATTGCATCATGACTGGGATGCATATGCCTTTCCTTAAAATATTTAATTCAATGTAATCTGAATTATCTTTTAAACTGTGTGACAAATGAGTAAGCAAGTAGGGTCAGACAAGAAATTAAGCAGGGCTATTCACAAGCAGGTCAGATGACAAGACTGCGGCTTTTAAGTTTTGAATTCTTTGGGGTAATTCAGTAGAATTAATTCATAAAATTACAAATAATTTTATTGTAGTATGATGAAAGTAGGGCTGTGCTTTTGGTCGGTGTTCCTAATGAAGTGAACTTATGTTCATGTGCAGATTCCTGTTTGTGTGTGCCCCAAAACCTTCTTTGGAATGTTATCTCTAAACTTGAATTTCATTAGCTGATATTTCATCCCATGTGGGCTGCCCACCTGCTAGTTTTTAAAGTTTTTATTGTGTAGGTGTTGGATTTCATCCTCATTTACAGCTCATATAGGTGTAGCTGTCGTGCTGCTTTCATCTGTGTGTGTGTATTGTATTCTTCTCTATTTACTGTGTCATGGTCCTAACTGAGTAATGTTGTGCTATCATGTGAGAGTTGGATTTATTTTTAACTCTTTTGGTTCATAGTTGAGTTGTATCTTTTCTGTTGTGTTCCCTTTTCCATTCTTGCTTCTGTTCTCAGCCCAGAGTACAAACACAGCAAGGACTGGGGTTCCCCTCAATGGATTACAATAAAATCGTTTTTCCTATTGTTGTTGACTGAGAGGTAGGTTGCAGTGATTTTTAAGGATGTTAGGCACTTCATAAGTAATTGTAGTTATTTATATGTGTATGTGCCTGTAAACTCATCTGTGTATCTATAGTCTTAATATAGATATATTTTATAAAACTCAAACTGTATATTTTCTGTTTTACTCTTTCTAGAGGTCACATCTGATACTAACGAATACAAATAACAGTTAAAAGTTTTTTGTGGTTTATGTCTTTACTGCTTTTCATTGGTTTTGCGGCTCAACTTGCTCTAGACCCTTTTGTACTTTATGGTGAACATGATTTTTTTGATGTTGAGAATATGTAGCATCAGAATTGGTACCCAAATGTCAGGGGATTTTTCCAGTTCCACTTCCATGATCCTTTCCTACTTGCTTGTGGAATGCCACTGTAGGATTGCAGCTTTCTTGATCTCTGACAATAGTGTTGAATATTTTGTCCTTAAACATCTTAAGAGTTCAGACCTATCACCTCTCCAGTTCATTGTGCTTTGTGAATCCAAACTCTGCCCTTCTCACTGTGGTGGGAAATGTATCACAATTCTTTTTTTGTTTATCAGAACACAGTATTCTTCCATGGCTTCTGCAAGGTTGTGAGGCAGCTGAAAGCAAATTATCATGAGGCGCACAGCACCCACTGAAAGTAGTCTTAACACTAGACTTCTCCCAGTTACCAGGTTATAAGCTTAGCTGCATACTGGATGAGAAGAAAGGTTTCTGTTTTATTGACAATAGTCCAATGAAGGTATGCTTTCTAATATTAGGAAATGCTTGAAATCATCCCTCCCAAAATGCTCATACAAATAAGAAATCATGTATAGTTGATTCTTCATTTCTTCCAGAGAACTCTGCTTGTGAACATACTGTAAACAGCAGTTAGGAGGCTTTGTTATTACCAAAAGTTGTTAGTATGAAAGTACAGATAAACTGTCTTATACTGAACAAATAGTAAAATCAGGGGTGGCTTATCAATATATATATAGTACATATAAGATAGTGCATATTTTTGGAGGAAAATACTTAGTTTCTGTTCAGGCATAGCTCCATTTCCTTCACACAGGTTAAAAAAAAAGGCGGTTAATAAAACTTAGAGCTATCTGGAGCACTGGCCTAGCTCTTACAAACAAATTATGGAACTTAAGGTAGATGGAGAGCATACACCTAAGAAAACAGAAGTTTGCAAGCTGGAATGAACCAAACTTTGGTGACATTAAGGCTGAGAGGGTGTGTTTCTTGGTATAAGCTATTTCCTTTTCTAAGTATTCATTAAGGGCTGTTGTGAGGAGATGACAGTGAACCAGATGAAAAAGCAACATACCTAATGTGGAAATGAACATGTTTTAAGATGCCTATTGACATCGGAACCTTTTCTACTCCTTTATTGTCTGGGAACTGAAATGGCACAGCTTGCTTCTTGCTTTTATGTAGATCTTGCTGTAGTCAGCTGCAATTTTATCACTTTACCGTGTAAGCTACTATAATATGCTTTATTTAAAACATGGAAATCCAGTTAGAGGATATAGCTGTGTAGAATACCAGTACTGCCTTACGGCAGGGAAAGACTGAGAAGAGTGGATCCTTTACACTGTTTTCTAGGGTCTTTATGGGTGTAGGTAAATGTTTTGATAGCTGTGAAGTTCTTAATTGAATTCTGCAGTTAATTCAGTTCTTAATTGAATGGAACTTTTGAATATGCGGGAGGACACTCTTGCTTTATGGTGAGACCATGAAACATGAAGAAGATGCAGCAGGGTGGTGGTTTAGGTGTGGTGCTGTGGGGATACGGCTGCTGGGCATGGCCAGCTCCAAGTGCAGGTACAGAGAACAATGCCTCCTGTGTCTGTGCAGACGCATGAACACTTAAATATAACACTTTAATATTAAGGTATCTTTCTAAGTTGTAGAAAGATTTAGGTATTTTTGCTGCTCATGGGAAATAGTAGCTTTTTTAGAATCAGGTACAAAGCAGCCTGTGAACTATAGGAAACACCTTTGAGCTAAATCTGATAAATAAATGAGGCTTAAATTGTAACTGGGTTAAATACCTCAGTAAGGTTTGGGGTGCACTGGGGTCCCCTACTCATGGAGCTCATTTTCTGAAATGAACCACAATGGAGCAGGTAAGGCCTATGGCCATATGGGTGGGTGTGGCACAAAGTGTCAGTAGGCCTTGAAAATCACAGGCAAGTCTCTTTGTGTAAAGTGGGCAGCGAAGATGGTGCAGGGCCTTGAGGGGAAGCTGTGTGAGGAGCAGCTTGAGGTCACTTGGGCTGTTCAGCCTGGGGGAGAGGAGACTGAGGGGAGACCTCACTGCAGTCTGCACCTTCTTTGTGAGGGGAAGAGGAGGCACCGACACTGATCTTATCTCTCTGGTGAGCAGTGACAGGACCTGAGGGAGTGGCCTGAAGCTGTGTCAAGTGAGATTTTTTTTTTTTTTTTTTATTTTTTTTTTATCTTTGTTATTAAGAAAAGATTCTTAACCCAGAAGGTGGCTGGGCACTGAACAGGCTTCCTGCATCTGATGCTGTGACCACTGCCTGCCAGAGTTCCTGAAGTGTTTGGACAACGCTCCTGGTCTCATGGTGGGATTCCTGGGGTTGTCCTGTGCAGGGTCAGGAGTTGGACTTTTGTGGTCCTTTTGGGTGCCTTCCAACTCAGGATATTCTATGATTCTATGAGTATCAAGTTAGAATAACAAAGCTTGTAATAGGAAGAAGCACTCCAATACTTCTCACAGTAACAACAAAGTGTGGGGTCAGTAAAATGAGAACTATTTGGGGTATTTTTTCCTACTAATATTTCTTTTTCTGGTAGTGCTAAATTAACATCTTTAAATTGTGGTCCACTTAACTATTATAGTGCTTCTGAAAAAAAAATTGTGTAATTTTTATCATTTTTTGTCTGAGCTAATTGATAAAGAATTGATTTTAGTGTTGTCGTATTTGTCATTTTATCAAGTAATCTTGAGTCTCAGAAAATATGGAGAACAGGAGAAAAAATCAGAACTTACTTCTACTTGTGCAGATCTTTTCTAGCTTTTTTTTGTGCATTAATTTTTAATTATATAAAATCTCAGGAGAAATAGAGAACGGTCTCATATGGATCAGGGTTCTACCTAAGTTGTTTCTTTGTGCTGTTCTTCTGGGAAAACAGAGAGAAGCTGTTTCGTATGCGTATGAAATGTTTACATAATACACTTACCCATGCAGCTCCGTGTATTGTATTAACTTAATTTGCATTACTTTATATTTGTAAATAATGCTGTTGAAGCTGGATTTTGTGAGCAAGTCTTAATAGTTTCATTTCTTTCAGATCTGTTTGCAAACTACCACATAATTGGCCTGGTTTATTGATCTCACAGAGATTACGTGTCTGACACTGCACCAGTTAATAAAAGGTTTTGTTGGCTTTCTTTAAACTGAGTATTTGAGAACACACAGCTCTGTTATGCTGTAGAATTTAAATTGCTTATGTACTGGAATATTTACTACCCTCTTTGTTGTTTCATTTCAGAATGACCTTATTTAAAAATGTATGAGGCTATTTATAATCGACTCTGTGGCAGTGATTAAAGAGGTGTGAATAATAGCTTATTGGAAGTTGACAGCTCCTTGTTTGCTAAACTGCTGTTGGAACGTTTATGCTGCTCAGTTGTACCTCATTTTTCTGAGGGGAAGCTGCATTTTGACAAGTGCATAGAACAGGTATATGTGGCTGACATTTTTATTATTGAAAGAAAACATTTTGGGTGTATTTCTTTAACTGCATGAAGTTAATTAATTGCCTACTCTGTGCCTAATGATCTGTCTATAGTGTGGTAGTAAAATAAGAGTGAACAAATGCAGTTTTACTTGAAAAAATCAGATGTTGTTCTTTCTGAATAGAAAGTGTAGCTCCAAACGTGTTTGATCAAGCAGCCAGGCATCTGTCTTTCTGATGAGAGTAAGGCTGGTCTCCGATGGTTTTGCTTTGTGATTAGGATTCTAAATATCTCTAACTTCAGGAAGACAACCAGGTAATTTTTTTCATTGCTATTCAAAAATAAAAACAAAGGAAAAAAGGGCCGTGACTTATTTATTTGCAAGTCACGTTGAAGTAATTCAGTTTTTTGTAACAGAATACATAGATACCAATGAGCTTGTAGATAAGACTGATAATCAGATAATACTGAGTGTTTATCCATGCAGCTGATAACACAAATAACTTTCTGGCTTTTGCTTTGCCATCACTAGTATCTCGTTCAACCTAGTGCACCCATTTTAAAGGTGAACAGTAATTAAAGCCCCTCTTCACTCTTGTGTCTTGGCTTATGGGAGTAAGTAGTTTCTTGTAGTTCTGCCCACCCCATGGTGACAGCATAAAACATAACATTTTTTAGCTTATTTCAGAGAAGGTATGTCAGAATGCTGCAGGGACTTCCATGTGCATCTTGAGTTTCTTGCAACCAAAAATTGGTAGTAAATTTTCTCCATTACAGCACTGCCTTTTAGCAGTGACCTGATCATAACATCAGAACTGTTTATTCAAAGTGTTTAATAAATGGTGAAGAAATTCATCATTTCATATTGGCTTATTACTAAAAACATGTTACTGATCCTACTGTACTATCATGTCTAATGGTACAAGTCACAGTGGAATTACAGAAAGAATGTAAAATTTTGCTAGATCCTTTAAGAATTCTTAATAGAATAATTGGTACTAGCAAAATGCTACCATACAGGTTATCTCTCCACAAGCATTAGGTCATCATTTCACAGGTTTTACTCCATAAGGCACTAAAATGAGATAGTGCATAATTAGTATTCAGAGTGCACTGAGCTAATGGACTACTATAAGATCTAGATATTGTTTAATGAAATAGATTGTGAAATTAATCGTCATTGCTTCTGTTCTTAAGAACTAGATTGGGCTTTTTACAGAGAAGGGATGTTGTTTCTTAGGTGTGTTCAGATTATGACCATATATTGTTTTCAACTCTTCTGGTTCACTCAATTTCCTCAAAACTCTGCTTCATGTGGCCAAAAATGAATGTGAAGTTCCACAGGAGTTGGCTGGTTTGTAGTGTTGAGTGTTTCCATTGGGGGTAGTCAGTCTAAATGCCTGGGAATTCTCTTGGAGAAAGGACTTTCAATGTCATATGGCTTGAGTTTTCCTCAAATGTTGGTAGAGTATATGTCAAGAGTATGTAGCTTGCAAAACAAACAGAATTTCATATAAGAAAATTATTTGGGATATCAAAGTTCTAGAACTCTGTATGGTTTTCTATGTGCCTGAAATACTTTGTCTTGCACTTATGTTGTTTAGGTATGCCTCATTCTCAAAGCAGTGGCCCTAAGATTGTACTTCTTCATCCAAAAACATATTACCTGAATTTGCTGTTGAGTAAATCATAGGATTGGCTTTAATATATATATATACTTTAATATATACTATAAGTAGTGTCTTATTTTTTTATTTCCTCAGAATTCCTAACTCTTCTGATCTCCTCTTGTATGTTTAACATCACTTGGGTTACTTAAAAATGCAGTGCTGCTATCCTTTCAGTATAGTGGGCATGTTACAATATGGCTATTTATCAGAAATTCTTAAATTTATCTGAAATTTTTGTTTTAAATTCTACATCATCCTGGCCACCCTGATAGTCTTGTGTCTCAGAAATCACTGTAATTGTTCAAAATTTCTAGTCACAAGGAGTTTAAATCATTTTTGTGTTAAGAAAGTTTGGTTCCTTTTGTGGTTTTTAATGTCTTTAAGTAGATATGAGTGATATTACAACATAGTAATGTTGTAGAAGGAACCTGGAATGAAGCCAGCGTGGGGAACATTCACATGTGTTTCTGTGCACTGTGTAGGAAACAAAAAGTTTGATTACCCGCTCTGCTCCCTCGGTTTTTTCTCTTTCCTTGTGTGGCCTTGCGTTTGTTAATCAACAGACCTCATAAGTGAGCTGGATGAGGAATTGAACAGCACCTTTTCAGCTGCTGCTTTCCAGAGCACGGCCATTACCTGCACTGGCCAAAGCTTGTTGCTTCCTATTAGACTACAGTGGTTACTAATTGATCTAAATTTAGCTGGTAAAACAAAGTTGATTTTCACTCTTACGCTAAAGGGTTTTTAAAGTCACGTTGTATTTAAATTGTAATGTGAAGCCTTGTGGGTCTGTTCTAAATTCTTTGCTCTTTATCTCTCTTGTTTCCTTGTCCTCTGAAAAGAACCAATATGTCGTTTATGTCAGCTGACAAAAAGATGGGTGTTCTGGAGACAAGGGTAAATTTGCAGACTCGTATTTTCAGAGAGAGATATTTATTCCACCTCATGTCTCATGTTTGGCTTAAAAAAAAAAATGTTGGATGAGATTTCATAGGTGTCTCTTAGTTTTTACCAGTCCACAACAGGTCTCTCAAGTTTCTACACAGTATCTTTAACCACAAAGATTCATCCTAATAATTCTCTTTCTTAACATTCATGGAGTTCAGAAAAGTTGTAGGTTTAACTTGGGATCCCTAGAGCAGTATGGATGTATTTGGCTACTACTGGTATATACAGTACTATTTCCAGCTATTTCATTAAACTTTTTACCAGGCCATTCTTCATACTGGCCTTAACACCTCTGAGTATTGTACTTTCTGTGGTAAAGGAAAGTTAGAGCACAGAGTCTTTCCATACAATCCTCAGCACAATGGAAATGTGTCCTTTCCCCTCTACTGTTGCCTTTCCCAGAAGTGCTATTTCTGTCAGGCAGCTTTGCAGAGTTGTGGGTTTTTTTTCTTTTTAAACATCTCATCTTTCCACCTTCATTGTGGCCATTTGTTTTTCATGAGTAAATCGATTTCTTACTCAGTGATGGCTTCTCAGTAGCCTTCTGCTCACTGACTGTACTTGTGTTCTAATCCTCAGTCCATTTCCCTACACTCTCCTTTCTCTGATGGCATCACAGCTTCAAAAAAACTAGATTTCCCTGAAAAATGAATCCGGTATTGATGTAGCCCTTTCCGCGATTCCAATTGCTCTAGGAAATCCTGTTTATTTTAGTTACACTTGTAACCATAAAGATGTCTCAGCTGCTTTTAGGAGGAGCTGAAGATTAGATAGATCTTAATAAAAGGTGTGGGTATGTTCTTTGAAAAATCATCAGAGGTTGAAAAATATAATTCTCTTTTTAGAAGATCTGAAAGTCAGGTCTGATCACATTTGAATTCTTCGAACTCCATGTTTTCTTGTTCTGTTTCCCTTAGGAAGTTAAAGGTTGTGAGACTAGAGATGTTTAATGTCTGAGCTATTAGCAGCCAACTCTTCATTATTAAGATTCACAAATGGTGTAACTAGGTTAAAATGTTTTCTACTTTTTAGCATTATTTTTATTGCTGCTATTCCTTTTCGTAGCATATCATGAATTGCAGTTGCGCTGCTCTGATAGAGCAAAGAGAATTCTTAAAAACTAAAATCTGCTCTGGAAATAGTGTCTGTAAAATTAAACTATTACATACCCTAAAGTAGCTATAGGTAACACTATGCCTTTGCTGTCTTCAGTAGCTCTCTGGCTTGTAATTTTAGCCAGATAGTTCTTAAAAAATCTCTGAGATACTGTCTGTGAAGCAATAAAAAAAATTCACAAGGTATTTGGCAGTTTTTCTCCCTTTTTAGAATTTATAGGAGACGTGATACTGTTAGCTTGAAAATAATTTCTCTTCTAAACAAAGGAGTTTTACTTGTAAACCACACATTGCAGTTTATTAGGTTTCAGCTGTTTTTGTGGTAGCCTTTACAAAGAAAAGTCTGACTTGCAGTGACTGCCAGATGTTTCTTGCTGTCTTCCTCAATACTCATTTGAAATCAGACACGTCTAAGTTGCTTTCCAATTGTCATTTCTATTTGCTTACAAAAAGTTGTCAAAATTAAATTTAAGAGTGCCACTAATGCATGTCAAGTCATTTACATGAATAAATATGGGAGTGAATAGGGTCTTCTTTTTGGAAACTAGTCTCCTTGTTTAAGCTACCCTGTAACTTATCCTTTGTTGGATTGTTCTTTATTGTTTGTTTAGCTTACATTTCAATGTTGCATGAAACAGATAAGCTCTTTTAAATTAAAGTCTCAAAATGTTTGACTTCATCCTTGTGTAGACAGTGGGAATTTGGAGGTGTTGGACTAAATTGAATACAGTTATTCATCACTATTAACAAGTCTTGGAACACACCTGCCATATAGTAAATTCCAGTATCATATCTAGAATCTTAGTTTTCTTTTATTTTGACATTTTGAATCCTCTTTATTTGCTTTATTTTTTAAAGTATTTTTTTGTTGGGAACCTTTTACAAGCTTTATTGTGCTGTGTGTTGATCCTGTACAAACATACGTGCATGCTTTCGTAGAAACTCAGTGTATCATGTAGTTACATACTGTGAAAAGTAATTATGAATGGCTAAGAAAGGTTTTAGCATTCGCTTATTAGCTGCTGTTCATTCAGCTCACTTTACACTCATGTTAACACTAACTGAAGAATGTCAAAAAAGCTCTTTTCTTCCTTCCACTGTTTTGTGCCAACACTTAATTTGCCCCTCCAAATAATAATAACAGATAATACTATATAAATATAAATAATAATTATCTGCAGTCTCTCTTTTATATTTTTTTTAAAGATAGCAACATGAGTGAAAGATTAGAAATATTTTTCCCTGTGAGTTTTGGGATTTTTTTTTTGTGACTTGAAAATGCAAAATAGTCTAAGGAATAATTAACTTAAGAGTTTATGAAGAAACAAATGTGAGGCTGAATGAAGGAAAGCAGCTGAGGGAGTTTCTCCAGAGGTGCAGCAGAGGACAACACAAAAAGCATTGTGTACAACACAATGGCTTTTTCTGGATCTCGGTCACATTACAGACCCAATTACTTCAGTTCTGTTCAGTAAGGAAAGCTATTTCTTTTCTGATTGTAAAAATGCTTTCTTGGCCATTCCTTCTTTAAGGTAGATAAGTACTTTAAATTCGGTAAAAAATAAATAAGAATGTTAGAAATCCTGCCACTTGTGTTAGTTACAGCGATTTCTCCTTGTACTGGGTTTGCTTGTGAATTTGACATCTCTCTTGAGAGAGGCAGATTATTTTCCTAAATCATTGAGCAATACACAAATTTTCACCAGTTTTGATAGGAATTTCTGTTGCTAGTAGGATTCAGAAATGCAGGAATGAACTATAATCAGAGGAATATAAGGCTTAAAGGCAAGGGTTGCCTTTTGGAAAGAACCCTGATGTGCAGGAAGGGGAGAGCCCTCCGTGGGGATGCCAGCAGCCTCCAGCATTGCAGGAAAGGCAGACAATGGCCTTCTTCCCCTGCTCCACTGTTCTGCCAGTCAGAGAGACTGTTCCAGTGCTCAGCCACCCTCTGGTGGAAAACCTTTTCGTGGTATCCAGCCCAGACCTTCCCTGACACAGCTCCATGTCGTTTCCATGTGCTCTGTCACTGGTCACAAGAGTGAAAAGATCGGTGCCTGCCCCTCAGCTTCCCCTTGTGAGGATGTTGAAGACCACAATGAGGTCTCCACTCAGTCTCTCCTCCAGGCTGAACAGACCAAGTGACCTCAGCCACTCCCCACATGGCTTCCCCTCAGGGCCCTGCACCATCCTCTTGGCCCTCCTTTGCACACCCTCTAACAGCTTAATTTCTTTTTATATGGTGCCTCCCAGAACTGCCCCTGGCACTCGAGGTGAGGCCACCCCGGTGCAGACCAGAGCAGGACAAACCCCTCCCTTGCCCTGCTGGCCATGCTGTGCCATCCTCTAGGACAGGGTTGGCCCTCCTGGCTGCCAGGGCACTGCTTGCTCATGTTCAACTTGCCATGGACCAGGGCTACCAGGTCCCTTTCCGTGGCACAGCTCTCCAGCCACTCATTGCCCAGCTTACTCTGCCACATAAGTTCAGACAGAGATAATATCATCATGTTATGTCTGCTCTGAAGTTCCTGGCTTTGCATGGTATTTTCTTATTTGTTAAGACTGTTTTGATAGATAGAGTATCATTCTTCAAGGCTAGCAGTGCTGTTTTCTCAGGATGTTATTTCACATTTTAAGGGAAACAGTCTGAAACAGTTTGCTGGAACATTTAATAGTTTGCTAGTTCATCTAAGTAACTTACATTAAGAACTGAATGAGATTTTCTTTTTACATTTGGGCTAGTGCCTAATTTAGTATTTCTTTGTGTTAGAGTGCATATATTAATGTGTTTCAGAAAGAAAATACACTCGTATGTGTTCCTCTTCATTCTTGCAGTACTTTGTCAATGCTAATTTGAATCTTCATTTCTTTAATGAGGAGCAGCTGTAGTGTCAGTATCAGCATGCCTGTGTAAATTCTGAAAGTTTATTGTGTTCTCTTCTCATACCTTCTTTGGGAACCAGACTTTTATTGAAGCATGTGCTAACAGTGACTGTGAAATATTGCAATAGATAGATAGTGATTATTCTCCAACATGGGAGCCAAAGAGCTGGTTTGCTCAGTTTTTGGTCAAAACATCTGGGTTTAAGTTTCTTTTCAGGGAGATTCAGTAGCTATATGTGAACAATTTGTGTACAGGAATGGAACAGTGTAAATCCAGATTACAGTTTTAAAGAAGTCTATCCTAGCTTTGGAAGCATCTATCATAAATCACTTGATCTTCAGAGAAAAATAACATCTTGCTTGAAGTATTTTCAGGATTTTCAAGAGGTTAGTATGGCAAAATGTGTTTATTTCCTTGATATCAGAAATACCAATTAAGTTTCATTCTGATTTGTATAAATATAAAAATTTAAATATATAAATCTACTGACATAAAACTTCCCATTGGTATTTTAACAATGTATATAGTCCTCATGGAATGCGTCTTTTGAAAATTAAATTATTCCTTAAGCTTTAGGCTTCCATTTAAACAGGATAAATGAGGCCTTTCATAATCTCATGTAGCCACCTGTTTCAAGAGAACACCAGGGATTGTCTATCCTTGAAATCCAGTAAAGCACTGTAAATCCATTGCGTGTTTTCTGACCATCTCTTTTTTCATGCTCCTACACTGCAGTAGATTCCTGAGAATGATAGCTGTTCATTATCTTGCAAAGAGGACAAACCACACTTAGAATTTAGATGGTTCTTTATTTCCAACTTCACACAAATAAATTATATAAATGGTCAGTGATTTCATATTTTAAAAGAATTGAAAATCAGTAATGTGAAAAATCTGTAATGTAAAAATGAGTATTGCAGAAATGTAGTAGACAGTTAAAAATTGGAGGGACTTAGAACTTGTCATCCCACTCCCAGACAGCAATTTTCTGCTGCCAATGTTTTGGTTGATTAGCTGTGAATATAAATGCAAATAATTATGTGCAAATCAGGTACAAATATGCATAATAAACTCATGTTAGTCAAGGTACAAAGCTATGTGTAGCAAGCCAGATCATCCAAATTACATGCTAAAACTCTGTTCATCTACATTTTGATATTGTAGCATCTCTTTGTAATCTTTATTTTCAAAAAAAAAAAAGGGGAATTAGGAATGTTTGCTATAACAATCTGTCATGATAATAACATATAATCAGTACAAATTAGATACCCTGAATCCAAAAGTCAGGACACATATTTTGAAAACTGAAATATAAAGCATCATTAAAAATGCTGTTCTGTTATTATATGGAATTAGAGTGAAGCCAAAATGTAACTTGTCAATGTAATAGACAAATAAAAAAAAGTCCCTTCACCTCTGTCATAAGTAGGGAACAGCCAGGGGAGTTACTCGAATACTGAAGTGTTTGAACTTACAGTCAGAATAAATAGATGACCATTGTGCATTTGACAAACTACCTCTCTCTCAAGAGATATATTTAAGAAATTACTTGGAGATTAAGAAAAAATGTTGTGAAATATGAAATTAAAATAAATTTGTACTCTCTAAATAAATGTATTTTGATAATTTATTAATTTAGATTATATTTATGCAACATGTCTTCAAAATTGCATCATTTGCTGCTCTATTAATTTAGGAATGAGTAAAGAATAATGTCAGAGCTTCACAAGGCATGTGATTAATTTCAGTGATATGTGCACCAAATATAAAATTTTCATAATGCTGAAGACTTTTCTAGTGGCATCTTATGATAGTCATAAAATTTTTGGGACAAGAAAACATTTCTGTCATAGGCTATTCTTGTGTATAAAATGTGCCATTGGAGTATCATCCTTCTGCTTGTATTTAAGAGGACCTCAAAACTTTAAAGCCATACTGGTATTTGTGTACTCCAGTCTTTTTATTATCCCTGAAATAAATATTTACTGTCTATAAACTTAGGTAATGACATTATATTAAAAAACAGTATTGTGAAATATATACATTTATATAAACATGTCAACTGTGTCTTCCTGAAGGATTAACCTGGCCTAATGGTGTGTGAATTGATGAGAGATTGAGTAGCATCATGGAGTGGATTTGGTTGCAAGTGATAGCTTCTACTAACCCAACTTTTTATGTAGAATGCTGTGACTGTAGAAAATGTGGCTGTCCAGTCTTTCAGCATGAATTAAGGTAATCATCAAACTGTAATTCAGATTAAGTCTTTAATGAGGATAAATTGTGTTAGAGTTGTGTTCAATTTATGCTGCAGTTGTGACCAGAAATGGGGTATTACACTTGTTCAGCAAGTTGGTCAGTATGAAGGAACCTGTATGTAATTTTGGTATGTGTGGTTTATGCCTGTGTGTATTTCACAGTTAGTGCCTCCATCTTGCTGCAATCAAATAAGCTCCTCTCACCCCATTTTCCCAAATGATTGGAACCCATTGGTACCTAGTGCCAGTTAATGATGAGACAATTTTCTGTCTGGCTTATCTTTGGTTGGTGGCGTTTTTCTGTGTGCAGGGGTTAATTTCTATGGTAATAATAAATCATCTTTTTAAAACCCTGACTCTGAGAAAGTAATTAATTGTATTATCTCCTGAATGCATCTCTTAGCTATTTTTTTTCAATATCTGAGAAGTTTTATAAAGAAAAAAATGTCAACTGTTTGGAGTTAAGAGTATTTTGAACATAGAGCAGAGTGGTACAGTCACCGGTGGAAAGGTAATTTTTGAAGAGTTAAACAGACTATATAATACATGGACATACTTCTTCCTCTCAGCCTTTCATCAGTTTAATTCATTGTTTCCATTTGTTCAGTAATTGGAGGTACTAAAAGATGAAGATTTCTCAGATATTTATACATCTTACACTTGATTTTTATGATCACGGTGCTCAGTTGTGTTGGAGGCAGTAAACCCCTTCAGCCTGTACTCGGCTGTGAGGGGCAGATTTGGGTGTGCAGATCAATTTTTCCAGTTTTCTGAGTGAAATTTTAAACTGTATAGCTAATACTGGTGATGGAAATCCAAACTTACCAACAGTCACATAAAACATGAGGGAAAGGTTTCTACTTTTTTCCTCTTTGATTTAATCACACAGTGACTAAAACATTGCCCCCTACTCAGAATTGGTCCCTGCAGTATATTTTTGAAAACTCAGGTTATTTTTTTTTTTAAAATCATTAACATCAAGATTTTCTATTTAGGCCTGTGCAACTTTATGGAAAAATTGTGTGTTCTTTAGAAAGTGAGAAATGAACAGATTGCAGATTTATCAAAAGTTCATGCCTATGTATTGCGTAGCTACTCCCACTTTCTGCTTGATATTTATTTTGTCCAAGTGCTTTCACAAATATAGTTGTAAAAATTTCAATGTTGCATAGGAGAAGTTTTGTCACCTATATTGAGTGAACACTACTCTGCATTTCTGTGGCTCCCTGAGGGACAGGATGTGAAATGGGGGAGCCCCAAGAGAGAAAAATGTACAATGGTACACAGCTTCTTCTCTTCTGAGTGTTTAAAGCTGCAGTAATATTGTAGATTTTTTTTTTAAATGCATGGAGGAGATATGGTTCTTTTTTCACTGCTTCATAAATGCTTCAGTGTTTTTATAAATACTTCTGTAAAGTATTAAATTTGCTACAAGTTTTTGTAAAGCTTCCTGACAGCAGCAGGTGACATGGAATTACACAGAGTTAAGTTCCCATTTGTAGAAACCTTGGCTTGTACAGTGGTGATAACAGGCAAAGGGTACAGCTAATTTTCTCATACACCTTTGACTGTCTTGGTTTTGAAGGTTAATTTCTTTCTTCTGGGACAATTTATAGTATTTTCAAACCTGTAAGCAACTTGTAGTAAATACCATTTTTCAAATTATGCTGCCACTAAGAATTTTTGTATTTGCAGGTAGCATTTACATCAATCCAGAGACTATAAAGAGAGAAAATTTGGACAATAGTTAGCTTTTTCATTAGAAAAATTACCATCATTTGCAAATCCAATAGAGAATTTAGTATTGCAAGTCCCTTTGTGTCACTGAAAGACTGAAAGACTTCATTTTGCAAAGGTATAAAGCTTGCATTTTTAACACAGAAAAGCTGCAGATTAACGAAGTGTCTCAAAGCAGCATGGTGAAAATTATATTGAAGTTACTTCACTGTAGGAGCCCTAGTAAGAGAAATATTTCAAAAGCAGATTTTTTTTTTTTATTATGATATAGGTATTCATTTCCAAATCTAACTTTAGCCTATCAAGCCTGAAAAGATGTATGTAAGTATGTATCTGTATGTATACATTTGTAAACAAATGTTTCCTGTATTAAGGATTATTTTTGAACCAAGGCCGAACACCTGAAATGCTTGGCTGTGCGCGCTCTTTACTTCTCATCTCTGGACTCATGTCAGTTCTACATACAGCTGAATTCTCATTTGAGCACTGGAGTTGATTTTTGGAGCTTCCTGCCCTTGGGAGATCTATGCATTTGTGACAAGTAACACTAAGGCACCAGTGGTGGTAAAACTTCCACCATGTCTGCCCCACTGGGAAGCCTTGAGCTCGTCCTGCATTTCTGAATAGTACACGATCAAACTGTCCTGTTCCAATGTCATTTTGCATGTAGCAGTAAGCTACCTGAAACTGACAGGATGATAAGAACAAAGGCAACGAACAGAAAATTTTCTCACTGAGGCTGGAATATTTGCCAGATTTGCTCCAAGTATCACTTATGTCATCTTGGAGTGTAGTGCCAGAGCTGTATGCATTACCCTTGTTCTGGGGAATTGGTCCTGACTTAGATCATCAAACTTTACTCCAGACTTTGCCATCAGCATTGAGGGTCAGGGATTTTTTTAGTGCCAAATGCTGATGGATTTTAAAATCATAATTCAAAATTGACAAGCAGAAAAATTCTATTGACATCATTGATTTCAATGTGTGTTGGGTAAGCCAAGCCAAACACCCAGTGTCCTTCTTGGTTAAGGATTTAGAGCACAATTTAGTCTGCAGTCTGCTTGCAAAGCAGTTGTTCTAAACGCAAAGTTTCTTTGAGTTGACCTGAAGAGCAAATAATCCAGTGCATGTGTATTGAGGTGATTTATATACCTTAGTGCTTATTAAGATTCTTGAATTTTATGAGGTTTAATGTGTTGGAATATTCAATCAAAGTGTGTCAAGCTGCATTTGCCTAGAATTCAGTTAAGAGGTGTAAAGCTATTTTGAAAGAGGTTTTTACTAGTTAAACAAAATTATCAGAAATGTGCTTGGTACATATAAATATTTAGACTTAGGTTTTTCCAACTATTCATATATTTATATAAACATGTGTGGGAGATGTAAGTTTGATCCCTTCAGGCAGAGGAAGGACTGAATCCAGTTTCCCCGTTCTTGTCTGAGCACACACGTGTGTATATCTACACAAGTATAAATCAGCATGAGTAAAACTTTTATATATAAAAGATAGTTCTGCTCTCAACAGTCATAGCACATATACTGTTCTTAAAAGCACAGTGATTTTTCTGAAAATTGCAAGTATACTCTTAAATTAAATTTTAAATGGATTGTTCCAGAAACTAATCTCTGGCATGATTTTTGTTCCTGAACAATTTAATTGAGAGTATAGTACAGTTTCCTCATACTTTGCACATAATGAGATCTCATTTTGTATTTTTACTGAATTCAACAGGCTACCTAATGGAATGGTGTTTGCTGCCTCCACTCTCCTCTGTGATGCTGCTGGCCATCCCAGTGCCACAGGAAATCACCCTGCTGCCTGATGTAGGCAGTGACCTGAGTGTGAAGCAGCAAATATTTTCACTAAGGGTTGCTTGTACTTGTTTGGGAAATATTGACAGTGTTCCCACATAGTCAAGGCAGTAGTATGACAGGTAAAATTCTGGATGGATAAAAGTGAAGTAGTGTATGTTGAGGAACGGTCCTGTGATGTGTTCTGAGCTTACCATTGTTACCATTCTGATTGTTACCATTCAGGAAGAGCACTTCTAGGTTAACAGATAATAAACCTTTAGTAATGCCAGCTTAATTACTTGTGGAAATCAAGAAAAGTCCTAGAAATATGGTTGTGTTGTTAGAAATGGGATAGAGAAGAAAACAGTGCATTCTAATGCTACTGTTCTAATCCAAGATGAATGCTGAGTGCAGTTCTAGATTGTCACCTCTCCCTCTGCTAACACAGTGATGCAGCAAAACAGAAGGTCCAGAGAGGTCAGCAAAAATGATCAGTAGAAAAACTTCTATATGAGTAACAAACGAACCAAGACTCTTTGCATTGTAGGGGGGGCAGTGCGGTGACGTGAATAAAATCATGGACAGCAGAGAGCACACAAGGAGGGCAATTCAATGGACACCCACTGGATGTAGTGCAGAGCAGGTTCCAAATCAACAGAAGAAACTTATTCTGCCCACAGCCTAGAGCTGTGAAACTGCTTGCCTCAGACTAATGAGGATGCCAAAATTTTCATGAATTCAAGAAGTAAGCAGACAAATTCACAGAAAATTAAGCTCTTAGGTGTGAGGACAACACAAGTCATTTAGGAATTCCAGAAGCCAGGAAACTCCAACCAGAGAATTTTAGGAGAAGCATGAGCGTATGGCTTCTTTTTTCTTAAGCTTTTTCTCATGTTTCTGCTTCAGATGGTAGCATGGTTCTGTATATATTATTGCATGTCAAGTGTATGTATTAAACTGAGAGGAAAAAATATGAAAATAACATAAAGGTCTAGCTTTACTAAAGACACTGGGCAGCTTATCAGTGGAGAGTTTAAAGTATGGCATTTCATTCAGGAGTAGTAACAAAATTAATAGTATACCCTAAAATCTAAGTATAAAATACCAAATGCTAAATGACTAGGTTTCAGACTTCACAATATGTTTTGCTTAAATATTGCACTACACCTAAATAATATATAGAAGCAGATTTTCAGGTGGGTTGACAAAGAGTAAGTGGTTTCCAAGAGATGATTGTAGGCTGTCAGAGCAGAAATCTATGAACCAAGAATGAACTTCAGAGAGAGCAGGAGTTGTTCCAGTTTGTAGAATCAAACCTTTCTTTCTAGGAGTATTCATGCATGAGCACTCACAGCTTTTTTTTGGAAGAGCTTTTATAAGTAGGATTTCTAAAAGATCAGAATCTCTCACACCTGTTCTACATCCCCTTCCAGTTTGGTGTTGACATGCTGAGCTCACACAACTCAGATGTGTTTGTCACATGTTCAACATCTCAAAAAATTCAATGATGCTTGTGTTAACTCACAAATTCCTAAACATTGTGGAGAGTTTTTTGTTCACTGGAAGTAGGTAAAATTTTTGGATTAAGTATGGAGAGGTATACAAAAGACAGCTAGTAAGAATGCTGGACCAGATCCTACATAAAAGAGAGTGACCACTGTCAAGTATTGAACAAAAGGTTTTAGCGGGTTCCAAGCGGCCTTCCAGATCCCAGTATTACATGTTAGGCATTTTGCCTTAGTTCTGTGGAATTCTGTCCTCCTTTTAGTGCAGTTCTGTCCTCTTGCCACCTGATCTCAAATTATTCTGATGCATATTCCACCACATATGTTATTACCTTGTTGAGTGACATCAACTTGATTGTGTCATTCCTGGTGTTGGAAATGTCGTCTTTCATGTCATCTAATGATTCTGAGGGCAGCTCTGGATGAGAGAGTGCTGAGCAGGTAACTGGTGACAGCTTTTTAAGAAGCGTTCCTTCTGTTGCCACTCAGGTGACAATAGTAATTGTATTTTTGGGGAATCACCCGTTATGTTATGGAACCAATGAATTCTGTAGTCTTTCATCTCCACAATCTTAGTGTTCAGCTTGGATTTCCTGGGTTTACTGGTTTTAAATCAGCAACTAGCAATTTTTTCCTTTCAAATATCATGTTTGATTTGATTAGACATATGTATCATAGTTTCCCACCTGTATTCAACCAGCAAAATAATGTATATCTCTGTTTTAGCTCTTTAATCACTACTTCCTTCTGAGCACATTTCCTTTTTAATTAGAATTGTGCAATGTCATACGTCTGCTTTGCATTTAGGACTGTAAAAATCCAGAAAATGAAGCTCATTTTCTGCAGTTCATTTTGAAGTCATTTGTTCTTAGAGCAAGGAAAGTTTCAACTACGCCTAGTCGTTTGTTCTTTAAGAACCAGGATACTGTATCAAGAAAGTGATCAAGAGAAGAAAAAGTAATTATGATTCATAAAATGTATTTTCAATTACTATTTCATAATTATTTGAGATCTTATGTAGTAATGATATAAAAATTGGTTTTATTAAATAAATATTTAGTCTTCATATAATATGTTTGTTGAGACTTTCAATTAATCTGTGAAAGTAAAGCTGAAATTAATAATTAAGCTTTAATAATGTAAAATTTTGCTAAGGTGTCATACTGTATATTGAACAGAATAGGCCCATGTGTGTGTCATACATCATACATGCTTGTCTGGTGACCTGTCTTCAGTTGATTACAGCCATGGTTCATGATCTGTAGCTTTTATAGCTGTCTTGATAAGACACCGCTCCGTGGTCTGCTGCTTGTCCCCTGCGGCTGATGGCCATCCCTGGAGCTGTGGTGGCAGAGGGTGACGTAACCTCTCTTAATTGTCCTTGCTTTTCACAGAGCAATGTCTCATTGTGGAGACACGGACTGCTGTTGGTGCCAGATTTCTGTGATCCAGGCTGAATTATTTTATTTAGCTAGTCACTACTTTTAAATGACATTAGCTTAAAGTAAATAGTACTGAAGTCTGCAATACTTGTAGCTCCTTCACTGGGAAGCCGTAACTGTTCCAGGCAAGGTTTTACATGTGTTTTGTTTTCTGCATGGAATATTTTGCCAAATTAGAAGCCCCTTGAAGTCATCATTTTTGTATAGTCAATTGAATTTCTTTCTGAGTTTGTAAGAAGTTGTCTCTAAATATTGCTTTTGTATTGAGTATACTTCAATTTTTATCTAAAAAGGTTTAATGAAATTTATTCCTCACAACTTCAGCAGCTACTGTGGCGCCAGGCACTGAACGAGGCTTGTGAGCTTGTTGTCCTTTCAGTGGTGACTATTCTGGGGAAACATCAAGGATGAGAGGAGAAAGCACACAAGATAATGTACACATAGGGGAGGTCTAAATTTGGCTGTAGGACTGGACTAAAGAAAGGAGAGAGGGGAGGACGAGTACCCCTGGAATTGAATGCCAGATGCCAGATGCCATAGTTCCTATGAAACATGGAGTCAAAACCTGTCTGGGCAAACAGAGGCAGCAGCTTCCTACTACCACCCATTAGTCTCGTAGGGCACCAGGAGCGAATCTGCATTGCTAAAGCTAAGATTTGCAGCCATGAAGGTATCAGTATGGTATCATGTAACGGGATTTTGATTTTAATTTTAATTAGCTAAAAATACAGTAAATTACAGGGTTTGATTGCTTTTTTAACCATCATTTCCATTAGAGAACATTCATACATTCTTCGAAATCAAACACTTGACTTTGAAAGCTGAGCATTCAAAAAAAGTTGGAAAATGTTGAAATGAAGATTGTTCAAACTGTTATAATTTGTCTCTTGCATGTATGCATAATGATAAGATCTTTAATTATGTGATCACATAACTTTTTCACAGGAGGAATGCTGCCCAGAGAATGAATCAGGGGTGTTTATTAAATAAAGCTGTTGCCTCCAGAACCCTTGCCTTAATTGCTAGAAAGCATAGTAATTTAGGTAGAGGGCTGCAGAAATCAAAAGCACTCTCTCCAGGGTGTTTGAAATCTCCACAGAACGACTAGATTTTACTTTCTCATTTTGAAAGAGGTTTTATGTGATTCTGGAAGGTCACTTATTTGGAAGTGATCTCTATGTTTCTAGTTTCTGTGACACACGAGCCAAGGTACCTGGGCTCTGGGCACAGCTGCATTTGGAATGAACACAAGTGTGCTTTGAATGTGTAAAACACTGTATAAATGCAAAGTCCTCTGAAAAGTACAGCCTGAAGTGCCCTGCACTGACGTGGCAGTGCCGGGATTGCCAGAAGACTTTTCTGGGTTTTAAGCAGCCACGTTCTAATCTGCAAAATGGAGATAGCATCACCCTACTACAGTTTGGTTAATTATATGTTTTGAAACATTTCTGCTGAATACCATGTAAGAAAATTATATAGAATATAAAATATATAATCATATAATTATACAATAAATTGCATATAAGTGTATGCCATACATTATAATATACAATATGGAATCCCATTCTGGCTAACATCCTGTGAGGGAAGCTTTGGGAGCACTGCTGGCTGAAGGGGATAAGAAGTATGAGCAATCACTTTGCAATCTAAACAAACGAGGCAGAATGCTACAAATACTCAGTTCACTCCATAAAACTGAGGATTCCCTTTGTATTTGCTATCACTGCACTAGATGAGGAAAGGGTCTTGCAGAAAGAAAGCAACATGTAATGATTTAGTTGAAATTATGTGTAGGTATATCAGTGGTTCTGTAATTTTAAGTGCTTGACTTTCTGCTGTGTTTGGTGGTGGGTTGCCTGGCCACTCCAAATGTGCTGAGACCTTTTAGATGCACCTTTGGCAGATTTATTTTCTTCAAAGCATTTTGGGGAGAGGAAAAAAAGAATGTTAGAGACAGATTTCTTGTTTGCTTTATTGTCTTGCCTTGTTGACATCTGATTTTTAATGGAAGAAACTGAAATCCCGAAGACCATTTGTTCCTTGCTTTTTATGAGGAAGGAGGAGTTTTTAACTTTTGCAGAGTAGGCACTTGAGTATAGTGAGGATGTATGGAAATGTTTCAAGGTGAAGAGAGCCATAATAAATAGATTACATCTGTAATATATTTGATGAGGAAAGAAGAAATGTTTTTTCTCCATTAGTCTAATTCTTGAAGACAAATTGTTTGGTTATGGTTTTGCTTTCCATAAAACCACTCTAAGTCTAATATAAGGAATGCCACTTAATTTCCTAAACTAAACAGGAAATTTATTTTTGAAAAATCAAGTATTCATTATCTACATCTGAACTTATCCCTATAAATTTTGATCCTCGCTCTTAGTGATCTCTTTTGTGTGTGGGAAATGTAAATACGTTGCTATTTTATACTAATAATCCTCTGCATCTAAGCCTCAGAGTAAAACCCAATCAAGAGAAAAGCCTAAAATTATTTTCCACTTCCTCTTGTTTTATGTCTATTCTCACCCTTTTTTAAAGTTGCATTTACCATTTCTCAGGAGAATAAATTCATAAATCTCTTCTGCTTTGGTGAGGGAATTAATCTTCTATATTTGTATGTCTTCAATATTATTGAAGTATTATAGTATTATAGCATTGCTTACAGTAGCTATTTTACTTTGCAAAATCAGTTACAGAATATTAAGCAAATATCAATTTATAAATTGAAATGGACCAGATACTAGTTTTTAGGCAATTTGCCTGAATTTGCTGTTTTAGAAGATGTCAATACCATGAGTAGTGGGGAGTTACTACATTTTTCAAATAGCACTATGTAAAGTATGGAAACATTGAATGATTGTTTTAAATTCAAAAGGCTCTTTTGTCATTCTCATGCATGTTTTAGATGAGACATTTTTCTCCTGAATTGAAAGGAAATGAGATGGTAGCCTATCCGTTCATAATGTTATTCACTTTTCCTGGTAGCATGCATTTTTAAATGACTCAAATATCTATTTTAAAAAAAAAAGTGCTAACTTCAGAAGAGCAGGAGTCTGGTTTGCTATTTATCTACTTTAATAGGCAGTATTTCACATGAAAGAATTGGTCTGGTTTCTTGTGAACTAACAGTGACAGGATGCAGGTATCATAAAGTACCGTGATTATGTACCTCCCAGGTATAATTCTGATAACCATTGAAGGAGTGCTGCAGCCAAGTCTTGTTGGTTTATCTGTCTGTAAATTTATTCTCTTTCTTAGCCTGTATTTTGACGCATTTTAGTAAGAAGTTCAAACTTGGCAGTGAAGAAGTAATACCAATGTAGATCTGTTTCATAGTTTAACTTCAGTGTGAGTAACAAGACATTTAAATAGATTGTGAAAGTAATTTTTTCTTAATACAGTTTACTTACAATTCCTTGCATTTTAAGTTGTAATGACCGCAACTGATCTTTTGTGCCTACAAATGAAGACTGTTTTAATAATAAGCTGCTCACATATGACAGAAACATATATATTGTCATGTAATCCTTTGTCCAAAGACTCTTGCAATATGTGCTCCAGGCTAAGAAAGTACTTATTACCTTTTCATGGTAACTGGGAAAATATTACGTGAGAGTCCCTATCTAAGTGATCTCTGATTTTTCTTTTCACGTTCATCCTGCTGAGTCTTTAATGGGCATAACTGTAAGAGCATTTTAGCTTGGATCGGGAGCACTTCAGCCATTGTGAATTGAATCTCATTGTTGTTCTCACTTGTTTCCCTGTGAAACGAGCAGGGTGGCATTGCTTACAGGGGGAGCAGTGGGAAGCTGGGCTGGGGGAGCACGCAGTGTGTGCCTGCAGGAAAGGGCTGGCTCCGTGGGGCCCCGAGAGCGGCCGGGCTGCCTTCTCTGAAGGGTGCTTGGCCGGGGGCCAGAGGCCCTCAGTGCCATGATAATCATAAATGAGACAAATGGCAATGCTGGCATCCACACTGGAGTGATCCAGCTGGAATTCTGTTGCTCCGCTGCGGCTCCAGCTCTGACATTGCCCGCTGCCTTCTCTTGTGCAGCCTTATATTGGGTGTGCACACTGAGAGGTGGTGGGAGCCCAGGAACTGTCAGGTGCTCCTTGTGTGCCAGCATTAGGGCCAAGTTGCTCACAAGGCAGTGCCATCCCCATGGGGCAAGAAGCAATAGTAGTGTGATCCCATGCCATCAGTTAAGAGTGTGTTGATCAGTATTTTGTTTTTGTCTCTCCACAGTCACCAATTACAACAATGTGGTAGAAGCAAACTCAGACTCAGATGATGAAGATAAATTGCATATAGTGGAAGAGGAAAGTGTAACGGATGCAGCAGACTGTGATGCTAGTGTGCCAGAAGATGACTTGCCAACAGACCATATAGTATTACCAGAAAACAGTGAAAGAGAAGGGAGTACAAACAGTTGTTGGGAAGATGAAGGTATGTTCATTTCTACTGATGATACTATGTAAAGAAAGTTTTCTAAAATGAAGATTCAATAGAACTTTTTTGTCCCTCTATTACTGAAATAAATGTAATATTCACAATCAAAAAAGAGGTTCTATAACATATTTATTATACCATACTTCATGTTCTTCATTTATTTTTTGAAACAGATTCAGAGGTGCGTTGATTCTATTGGCATTGTTTAACAGGAGGTTCCAGATTGTAAATGCAGCATTCCAAAGGCTGATTAAAGACTAGTTACTTGATCTTGGTTTTTTTGAGTCTTTGCCTGGCAGGTCTCTGCCAGAGCTCCTTGTAAGGTTCAGGATTGGCTCAGTTTGGGGAGTAAGCAGTAAACAAAAAACATGAAAAAACAATCAGATGTTAATTTCTCTCATTTTCCTTGTAAAACACAGGCAGAAAAATAATTTTTAGATTATTAGTTTTAGAATTAGCTATGTAAGTCATGACGAATCATTATTGTGAAAACACTGGAAGGAGGTAAAGTGTTGCACATATTATGCAGCAGGTTTAGAAGCTGAAAATTTTAAGCAGACAGGAAATGGGTCTTTTTTTTTACTGTGGAATCAGATACTGAGTTTCATAATATCACACAGCATGCTTATTTTTGAGCCAAATTGGGATAAATGCATAAATTAGTGGAATTTATTGTGGAATTTGGCCTTAATGCCCTGAAAGATACAAAATGTTTTTCAGCATATCCCTGTTTGTATCTGAACTCCAGCCACAATTCCTAGCATCCACCTTTTAACACTGGTAGTTTAATACACGGTGCATGACCTCACATCTAAATAAGCGGAAAGCAGTCATGTGGCCCCTAACTGCAGTCCAGCTGAGAGAGAGCAGCTGGGAGTTCAAAGAATAGCATCAGCCCAGCCTGTTTTTGCATAGCTGCTACTGCCAAGGTATGCTGTGCTGGGAAATGAGTATTTGGGAGCTAAATTGTTAGGTAGGTAATTTTCTTAGTTTTCCTGTTGTATCTTTGCTCTCCTGCAGGCTTCAGAAATTGTGGTTACATTGAAGTGGGCTCTGGGTAGGCTTGAACCCTTCAAGCACAGGTGTAGGAAATCTGAAAAGGAGAAGGAAGAAGAGCACTGGCTCCCAGACATTTGAGATCAAGACCTCTTGGACTGGATGTTTTCTGGAGATGTACCCATCGCACAGCATCTCAGGCAACTTTCTAGGGGTTTTCAGCACTCTAGGCATGTGATGCCATATTTTTTGACTCTTTATGTCAAATGTACCATTTTTAACCTTTAAAATTTTGTTTGCTGAAATTCTCTTTAATTTTAAATTCTGCTGTGGTTGTAGATTTGCAATGTAAGCAAATGCTTTGGAGTTTGCTAATGAAGACAGAATTTCGTTGGTAGCCAGACAAAAGATTAATCGATTTCCATACAGGCTTGCTTAACAACCACAAATTTGCTCTGTAAAAATTACGTATTCTGAAGCTTCTTTTGTAGCAGTCTGGAAGGGTTTTTTAATTTGATAATAGGGTCTTTTTAAATAAATAGTTGAAATTTCTGGCAATGGCTATATGAGAAAAGTGAAGCTACATTAGGTTTTATGGAGCTTTGATTTGCTGTGGTAGAATACTCTTTACTCTTTTATAGCTTTCCTAGAAGGAAAGGTATGAGCTGAAAATCACATCATCATTCTAGGTTGCATGTTAGAAGTATGAAGAGAGAGGTGCTGAATACATGATCTCTCACATACAAGGAAATGTACTAGGGTAGATGGTGTGCAACTATCTTCAAGACTGGTGATTATCTTTAGAAAATTATACTCTATGGCAGTTTTAGTAAGTTGTGTTTCATCAGTAAAGTAGTACTCAGTAGTTCTGGGTTTAGCTGAACTTGACAGAATGAGTTTTTTGCATATTTATTCTGTTCACGAATTGCCAAGAATAGAAACAACACACATAACATTTCTGTATCACATTAGTTTCCTTCCGTTTCCAGTCATTCTAACTGAATTTCTAAAAGACCCTAGGAACAGGTGTTTTAAATATAAGGTGTGTTTCTCAAGAGGTTTAACTGAAACAGTCCTACGGGTTTAAAAAAGTGAACCACGTGTATCCTGTACGTGTTGTTGACAGTGTGCCAGCATTCATGTGTGCAATGATTCTCTAATATGATTTTTCTTTGCTTTAGTTAGAACTAAAACCTATGCTACAATTAAAAAAAAAAAAGCAGGAATTAAACTTATTGTATTAATGCTCTTAAAAGGGCATATTATAATATCTAAGTATTTAGCAAACCTGAAGATCTCAGGACTGGAACTAAGATATCTTTGAAAAAAATATAAATATGTTTTATGTTTAAGGGCTTTCTGAAATTCGAAAATTCCTTTAAGTCATCAAATTTTAGGTTGAGCCTATATGCTCAAAAGTGTGTGCTGGCATTTGGTGGCTTGTGTGTGGCATGTTTTTGATCAAAAAGCAAACAACCAGTCAATATTGCAAGCTGTGAATAGTGCTTGCTACATGAAAATCAGAAAATTAGCTCTTAGAGAATTTTAATTAAAAACTCTCTTGATGGGCTTTGGAATTTATTTCCCTCTCTGCAGATAAAGGCTTGCAGTGGAAATTTCAGTGAAGTTTGTCTTTCTGCCTACAGCCAAAATTTCCATTTTGCTAGTGGTTTCAATTTGATCAGTTATCTTAGCCGTGCAGAGATATTTACTGTCAGCCAATGTCAGTAGTTGTCAGGCATGTTTGCTGCTAGTTAACACTGTTCCCTGTCATCTGAAAACCATCAACATTTAACCCTGGGAAACCCCACTGTGTCTCTTAGCAGTAGCTCGTAAGCAGTGATGAGATGCAGAAGTCCAAGAACTTGTTTTACAGCTATCTGGTATGTCCAGCTGTAATACCAGGATGGGTATTCATGACCTAGATGCTATTTGTGGAGACCTCTATTTAAGCTGTCATTTAGCAGGTAGCTTGAATTTCCTCTGGAACTCAGAGCTGTGACTTCTGCTTGGTGGAACAGTGTCTTAAGGTCTGTTCCCCCATCATCACATCCCATTCTGTTGTTTCCCAGCTGTGTGATAACTGGGCTTCTGAGGGCATGATTGCAATGTTGCCTTTGTTTGTGGACCATATATAGCTATGAAGATGTATATCTACTTAATATTTTTAAATTACTAATTATTCCTACAGCATTTCCCTGTGGAAAAGGGTTTCTCCCTGTCTTATATCCTACTTTTAGCTATTGGGAAGAGACAGTACCAAACAGGGGTTAGGATTATTAGAATTGAGAGGGAGTTCAACTTCACTTGATTAATCTATAATTCCATAAATTCCTTGACATTCTCTTGGGAACCATAACTTTTATTTGTACTGAAGCCAGTGGAATTTACTGGAGACCCTGTAATTCAAATTTCCAGAGTAATAACTTACTGATTGATATTCCCCCGCCTCATGTAGATCCTATTTCATAATGGAGAAAAATCACAACCATCAAAAACCCTCCTTAAAGGAAAACGGTGGGTTTGTATCATGTTTGATTTTAAGAAATTAAATTTGGGGTTTAAATTTGCTTTGCGTCCAGTCATCCATCTTACAAACTCTGAACCAAGTCAGGTACCATGAGCCAAAATTTGAGGGTTTTTTTTAAGATGTCAGTTAAGATAAGATTTAGGAGTTGCAGTTTCCTTTTAAACACGTTTCTTGCTTAAAGTAAGAAACGTGTTTGAATAGTCACTATTTGTAGATACCTTGGGTCTGTGGTCTTTGGTCAAAGTAGGCAAAATTAAGAAGCTTTTCCTTTGATGAAGCTGGTATTATCTGGGAACTTAACAGTTCTCCTAGGATTTATCATCTTCTTTCCATAAAGGAGAAATTGGCTTCTGCTGTAATTAAAAAGCTGGTATGTTCTGGGCTTTTGACTTGCCAACCTAAAGGTTTTTTTTCCTGCACTGAAATAGAGTGAAGTAAGGTAAATAGAAGTGTAAGTAATAGAAGTGTAACAATTGCCATTTCAGGTCAGAGCAGCTGTGTGCTCTAACCTTCCGCATCACCTGTAAGGCTTTTTCTAGAGTGTAGGTCTGAAGCATCCAAGGTTTCCATAATGAAACTATGAAATAATGCTTTAGTTTCACATCTATTAGTATAGCATAGTAAAGATATGATAAAGAGCAAACCAAGCAACGTAGCTCTCCTATGTACTCCTGCCATAAGCCATGTACTGACAGAAATGTCAGCAGTGGCTTTTCCTATGGAAACTTCCCAGTCTGTGCTAACCAATGAACCAAAATGAAGAACAACTTGGCCGTTTATTGATTTGAACCAACAACCTGTAGTGAGTTAAAACTTCCATGCTGCATCCTTGAAGGCTGCAGCTCAGCAGAGCTGTCAGAGCTGGGGCACCAGGTTGGCTCTGCAGCATTGGTTCTGCAGACTCATACCAAGTATTGGAATCGATACATGAAGCATATCTGCAGTGCATGGTTGTTCTGAAGGGGGAGCACATGTTTAAAATCCTTCTTTTTTTGTTTAATTTTTTAAGGCAATCACAGCCTTAAGTGGTTTCCAGATGATTTGCAAGAAAGAGAACACATTAGGTTGCTGTTTGCAGACATTAGCAGCAAATTATCAATCATTTCTGAAAATCACTAATTGGAGAAAATAACATAACTGTGTTTGTTTTATGATGGTCTGATTTCTGGGAATAATATTCCAGTGTATCAGATGGCTGCATTTGTAGATGGGATCATTTAAGTAGCTGACTCTCTATTTGCTGGTGAAACACACTGTCCATGGCTTTACTTCTCTTCACATAATAGTCAGTGTTTAGTGTTGCTTCCTTTTTAGGTTTGTTTTCCTTAAGTATGAAATATCTTCATGGTTCAACTGATCACACACTGCTGAAATAATGTGCCATCCATATTTTTGAAAGAACATTGTGTTTAAATGCACTTCTAAACAATACAGAAGTGGAAAGAACTGCTGAAGAAATAACTCAAGTATATTAAGTTGTTGGTGTGCATGTGGCTTTTGTTCTTGTTTTGTGGGGTTTTCTTTAAATATTCATTCTTTTTGTGAAATGTACTATTTCAGCTGGAAAAGAAAGAAAGGAAATCCTGGGGCCTGAAGCTCAGACAGATGAAATTGGATGTACAGGTATTTCTTTGTTAATCTCAGTCCCTTATTCATAAAGTGCTATTGAATTTTCGTTAGGTGAATATCATTCCGAAATCTTCGGAATTCTCTCACCGCTGTTTATAAAAATGCTTTGCTTTTCCATGCTAGAGGTCTTACACTGTAAACGCTGTTTTAGCTGAGGAAAAAGGTCTGGGCATCTTTTGGTGTCCAGGGTCCGGAGATGTAGGTAACCAGTGACACAGAGCAGTCTCGCTCCCAAGGACTGACCATAGAGCTGCAGCAGCACTGCATCTCCAAAGGACAAAGCAAGGAATAGCAATGATCTTACATGTAGGTGTCAACAGGTAGTGTTTTAAACTATGAAGAAATATTAGACTTAAGCTAATGCTGTATTTTATTATCCACTCCTCTGTTTGGACTAATCACGCAGAAGGCAACATAACATGTGTACTTCGGTTTCAGACTCAAACAAAACCAGATTGTTTGTTATTCTTTCCATTTCTCTGCTTGACAGAAGATTAATATATATCCCGTCCAACTTCTTAAAATTTTATGAGGGGTTTATTTAATGCCCTTGCTAGATAGGTAGATAATATCAGAGTAAGTCTTATTTAAAAGCGAACCCACATCTAAACCCATGATATGTTTTAAACTCTAGTTTCACACATTCTTTTCAGTTCCTATAAAGTCAGTTCTCACCACCTAAGTATGGAGAGCTGCATTATTCATTGCATTACAGTCTACATATGAGAGACTGCCTCGTGTCATAAAAGGATTGTGTCAAATTGTAAATTGAGTATGTGACTTCACACTGAGAGATGAATATCATAAAACTTCTCTTTCCTATTAAAAATATATCTCACATTAATAGTGGAGAACATCTGTAATGATTTAGGGTGCTGCAGGCAGAGCTTTCACAGAATGTTCCACCATGGTTTATTTTTATAAACTCTATGAACAATGTATGTAGTCAAATACTTGGGATCAAATATTTATCATACAAGCATTAAGTAAAATATTTAATTTATTATTTGCTAATTTTGCAATACAGTTGTTCGTTGGGTTTTTCTCTTAAGTTTTTAACTGGAAAATGTTGAAGGTTGTTAACTAGATCTGAAGCTTTTTTGGTAGTCTTTTCCAACACCACAGAACAAACCAGTCAGAGTTCAAGTTTGCTGCATGTTTATCTGCCTAGCTTATTACTGAGTTTAAATATCTTCTGAGTTAGTACTAATGAACAGCTATAAATAACATTAAAAATTGTGTCTTGAAGGCAACAAATGTACTTTTGCAAACACAGGAGCCAAGATGGTAAACAGGCCTTCCAACTACAAGGCTTAAATCATAATTAAAGTTGCATTTGAGATTTTTAGGGAAATTGAGAAGATCAGCTAAATCTGAAATGATAAAAATGCACTGAGTTAGGCAAACTGTGTTTAGTCAAGTTTTTTAAATATTATTATGCTACCAGTTCTTCTAAAACATGGCATAATCTGGCATCCTAAAGGACTTGACCTATGCTAGTATCTGTAAAGAGTTTTTAAATACTTGGCTAGAGGGAGATTTGGCAATGTGAATTACTGAATCTTGTTTATGTTCTTTTTAAACTTAATTTTGTATCTTGTGTCTTGTTTTTCACACTTAGTAAAAGAAGATGAATGTGATTCTGATGCAGAAAATGAGCAAAATCATGACCCTAATGTTGAAGAATTCCTTCAACAAGAAGATACAGCTGTTATCTACCCTGAAGCACCTGAGGAGGACCAGAGACAAGGCACACCAGAAGCTACTGGTCAGGATGAAAATGGTAAATATGTCATCACTTCAGTTCTTACGAAATCAGTTGTACTCACTGCTTGACCCAAAACTTCTGCTGTAGTTAAGAAGACAGCAGTGCATATACACGCAACTATAGAGGAAAAAAATCTCAGTTAAATCAGTATTAGAGGATAGGATCATCATGCAAAAAACACTGCCACTTGATTTTGTAAACAAGACATGCACTGGGATTCACTTGTATGAGTACCTAAATGATAACTTCAAATCATTGAAGAGAAAAGTTCATCCCTTCATAAATCCATTCAAGATTCTTATATGAAAGAACAGAATAAATGTGCATTAAATATTATAGAAATAAAGCAAAATAGTACAATTTTATATAATAACTTAAGTAGAGTTATAACATGTTTCTTTCCTTCTTTATATTTCTAAACAAACTCCCAAAAGGACATATTAGATAGAATTTCTTTGATTGGGTAGCCAGTCTATGACAGGCTTTTGGGGTTTTTTTGCCTGAAAGGACAGCAGCAGAGAGAAAAGAAGCATTGTTCATACAAAAATGTTAATGTGAAAAAAATAATGACCTGTTGTTTTTTTTAAGTAGATATGGTTTTTTCCTCTGGAGAAGTTTCATGCTTAAGGTGTTCTGAGTGAGATGAGGAGTTACACCTTGTTCATTTCTTTGTCATGAAGTATTTGAAGACGAATGCTGTTGAGATTGGTTTTGCATTCTGTGTGTTTTCTGTGTGTTCAGCTTAGTTTGTGACTATAGGAGTATTTATGATTTTTCAAGAAAAAGTAACAGACTACATAAATGGTTAGTTGTGTTCTAGTTGTTTTAAGAAATGTATATAACAGACAGCTGTCATTGTAGCTGTAGTACTATACTGGAGTCTAAGGGAGAGAGTGAAAGAAGTAAAGATAACCTTTTTGTTCTGTTCCTCCAGTGATTTTATGTTATTGCAGATTTTACTTCAAAAAGTGCATTCATTAATTTAAGATTCTAATGTGTGGTTGCAGTGGCACATATTGTCAAGTTAGTTTTACAGACCTGTCATATGATTTCCATGTAATCATTAAAAATACACATTTATATTAATCATTTAAATTGGACCTATCCTAGTAACTTCACTGAGAAGTATTGTGAAGATCACAATGCTGAATAATAGTGTTTAGTGTTTTAATAATTTTGGAACCGAAAATGCCAACAATATAGCGACATTTGATAAAGATACGTTCTTCCAAACTGGGAAAGTAGGCAAGAGAAGTGACAGAATCAGAGTTTTTAGTGATTTTGTGAAACCGTTTCCATTTTTCCATTTCCTCCAGTGGAAATAGAATTTAAGTTAACATGCATCTGGCATTTCCACTGAGTTGCGTTTGTGCTGAAATGTGGTATCCTTTATGTCAGATGAGTTGAATTATAGATGGTAAAAAGAGAATTGAAAGGAAGTATATTTGGTCTACACATGTGGGGATGGCTTTGTTTCTGGACAACTCAGCTGAACCAGGAAAAGCAGAAATTGATAGAACAAGAAAAAAATCCCTGTGGGTAGGGGTTATTTTGATTGTTACTATAACAAGTGTAGAAAGACGTATATGACAGAAAAAGTGGTGATTTTTAGTAATAAGGAAAAGTGGTCTGATTGCTTTTCACTTTTTTAACATCAGTGGCACATTCAGTAAAAAATTAAGTTAGTAAATTCCACATAAAAAGAATGAATTGCTACTTCATAGAACATATTATCAATCTGTAGTGATAACTGCTGGAAGAGGTCATGAAGGTAAATAATTCAGAAGTACTTTCTAAAATACTGGTACATTTTATGAGTATTAATAATTCTTACAGTTCTGAAACTTGAAATGACAGCGTGTACAAATGTGCCCCTTGTGCGTCAGAGCATAAAATGTTAATCAGTAAAGACTTTCCACCTTTCTCATGCTCAGCACAGTGCATAGGTGCATCCTTGCAACATTTGCTTCCTGTTTGTCTTTAAGCAAGGAAGAGTAGCATGGTCATTGGAGGATATCACACCTGCAAATTGATGGTTTGATCAAATATAGCAAATCCTACATTTATTTGAACATACCTTTATTGAGAAACTTAAAAAGAAATATTTTTTCAGTCCTTTAAAAAATTAATTTTTCAAGGATGGAATGAGTTTCTATGTGGAGGGCTAAACATATGCTGGTAAGAAGGGATGGAGCTAAAACTTCATAAATGGTAACTTCTTGAAATAGACATGTGAAATTAATATTTAGCTTCAATCTGGTTTCACTTTTCCCTGTACTAATACAGAAGTACTTTATAATACTAATACAGAAGTCCAAAGCCAGCAAAATAGATTCCACAGATCACGTTAGACTCATACATATGGCCACACATTCCATCTCTACTTTCTGTCCTGCAGACAGTATGTCCTACTAACACATACAGTCTGTGAATCATAGAATGGTTTGGGTTGGACTAGACCTTTAAAGGTCATCTAGGTCCAACCCCCCTGAAATGAGCTAGGACATGTTCAACTTTATCATGTTGCTCAGAACCCTGTCCAAGCTGGTCTTGAGTATTTCCAGGAATGGGACATTTACCACCCCTCTAGGCAACCATTGAAATATTTAACCACCCTTATCACAAAAAATTTCTTCTTTATAGCTAGTCTCCATCTACGCTCTTTTGGTTTAAAACCATTCCTCCTTGTCCTGTCAGCATGTTGTACTGACTCTCTCCAAGGTACATTGGGACAACCATACCATAGTGTGGGAGGCTGCGTAATACCTGTGGAAAAAGTCTAAATTATCTCTAAAACAAATGGAGCTTCCAGCAGCTGCATGTTTTCTTGCAGTAATCGGTATAAATGTAAAGCCTGTTTGTTGCTGGTAGTAAGTTTGGAACTTCTTTGTTTAAGTCTGGTGCATTGTCACTCCTGTGTAGGAACACCTGACGCATTTTCCCAGCTGCTCACCTGCCCATACTGTGACCGAGGGTACAAGCGTTTCACCTCTCTGAAGGAACACATTAAATACCGCCATGAAAAGAACGAAGATAACTTCAGTTGCTCCTTGTGCAGTTACACGTTCGCCTACAGAACGCAGCTCGACCGCCACATGACATCACACAAATCAGGAAGAGATCCAGTAAGTGCCATTTGAATTAAGGGTTACTGTCTTCTGTAGCAACGCTGTGATTTGTTACGTGGGCAGAAATGTGCAGAGCGGGTAAACTGTTCACAGCAGATCGTCTGTGTGCTGATGGTCCAGTCCCAGGGCACAGACTCAAGCTTGCTGCTCAAGTCAGGCTTTTTCTGTAGCTGTCAAAGATTGAGATCTCAATTCCTGTTTTCGTTCATCTGGGCAGTAGGGTTGTTTTCAGAAGTACTTTATTACATTTATGGGGAATTTGTTGTTTTTTTCTGTTCATTGGCTACCATTTCATAAAAATTATGACTTAAATCTAATTTCAAGCCTTTAATGAAACATTTCCTTTTTTTTTTGTAAGTCCTGTTTGAATAATTCACAATTTATTGTAGCGTTTTTGCCCTTAAGAAACAAACCATTGTGTTGCTTGAACTGAGGTACAGTTTTTAAATGCAGTTCATGCTGTAAGACAATATACAAATAATTAGTGTGTAAAATATGGTGTTTCAGTACTAAATGAAGCAACAGAAGAGGCTAAAGATGTTATGAGCTTGTTTTCTCTGGTTCATGTGCTGATCTGAGGGCATGGGTCCCTGGAATGTCTTCCATGAGATCATTACAGAAGATCCTGAGTCTCTGTTCTCCCATCCCTCTTTTTCTTTTCTTTTCTTTTCTTTTTTTATCCCCACAATATCCCATCATCCATCCCTAGCACATGATTCCATAGCTTATCAGAGGTGCTCTGAGGCTCAGGAACCAACTGAAACAGTCAGGAATTATCCAGAGAAAAAAGCATTCCGATTTTCCACCACTAAGTTAAAGAGGCTTGGAGATGTTTCCTTCAGAGGACAGACTAGAAAGATTCATACTCTGCAGAAATGAAAGAGGAGACAAATATAACACAAAAATGCAAAACTGAATGTAAAAGTGAAGGTACTTCCAGCATTTCTGGCAGCACCAAACCAATAGGCTGTAGCCCAGATAAAGGAAGATGCTTTACTTAAGGAAACCAGAGTAAAGGAGATGCTTTTTTACACATTGGCTGTTAACCTCCATCCTACAAAGTATCACCAAGTCCAACAATTTAACAAGCTTAAAAATTTATTATACATTTTTATACATGAGTGTTCACATTCACAGGTCAATTAAATTGGTACAAGAAGTATCGGCCATCGTGCTGCAAGAATTTTATTGTCTCACAAGCTTTGAAATAACCTCAAGAAACATATTCTGGTGTGGCAGGTTTTTTTTGCTCAAATATGCTTCCCATGAGCAATTAATTTCTGTTTCACTTCCTTTTTGTCTTGGCTTGCACTTTAAAAGTTACTTTCATCTTACATACATCTTATATTTTTAACTATAAAATCTATGAATGCTATTTATATAATGCTTTTCTTGTGGGCTACCACATTTGTTTTCAGTCTTTTCAGTTACAAGCCTAAAACCGTAAGAATAAAGTAGTCGGGGGAGAGAGAAGTCTTTCCCATACTTGCATGCAGTTTGAATGAAAAAATACCAAGTGAGTAAACACTCAGAAGAATTGCTAAAAAGGGAGCTTAAACTGTATTCCCACAAAAATATTTTAATGGGTTTATACTTTTGAAAGCACAATTGTATTTGATTGATGTTGTTTCTGTGAGGTATCTGGAACTCAGTATTACACCCATTTAACTGTGTTCTTTTCTCTCAAGCCATAGCCAGAATTAAAACTACAATAGTTTAGATACTTGGTAAATTTGAAATACTTGTTTGTTTATGTTATTACCGCAAAGTTGTCATGTCTTCAAAATTGGCTATGTATACATGGTTGCATCATTTGTGTAATGGAAAATTTTCTTGTTAGTAAAGTATAGACCTCCTGGGTGTGGATCTTGAACAGCTGCATGTTTAAAACTTGATGTCTTAAAGAACTTCACCTGACCATGGATTATTTGGATAACTTTGTTAGCTGGTAATGTCCATCATGTGACAATTTTGTAATTGTTTTGTACAGAGAAGCAACAAGCAAAGATAAAATCTAGCTTAGTGAAGAAAGTGGGATGGATACCTGCACACTGAGCCTCCTTCTGAGTCAGGGGAAGATATGCAAAACTTGTGCTCCTGCTCCAGCAGAGAGCTGAGAGCCATCCTGCATCTTTTTCTTTCCTCTCTCCTCCCCTCCTCCCTGCTCCTCACAGCACCCTTGGCTGCTCCTACACCACTTACAGTTGGTAGGAGGTGATGCTGAATGTGTCGTCTGCCTTCACATGTGAAGCACCAAAAGAGATGTTGAGGTGTGAAAAGTGCTTCTTATATTTGTTTTAATTTTTTTCTCATCAATTTATGAAGCACCTGTAGGTAGTCTTTCAGAATTTCACAGTGTTGTGCACACTGCTGAGAAATGGCAGTTCTTGGAAACGATGGTCAAACCATCTGTGAAAAACTCCTGATATACCTGTAATTTCTGTCTTCCAAATAACTTCTGAGGATTCTCATTAATTAGTTTTGTTCTCTGATGTGAGAGGGGTGGGCTTCAGTCCTAAGCACAGTAAACATTTGGTGCAGGGATGTATTAGTGGCTAGTTATAGACCTTAATGGTGGTGTTTCTTCTTTCAGTCCTTGAAGGAGTACAGAAGAATATTCTTTGAATGTTGCAGTTAATTCTTTAATGAGAAACAAAACAGCAATTATGTACAGTGTATTAGAAATATATCACCTATCACAGGCACAAACTAATGTGGCTTTAACAGTGCTGAAATGGGGAAAACCATTTGAATCTGAGAAAATGAAGGTGAAAGTATTACTCTCAGGTACTTTGGAGAAGTGTTTCAATTTCTCAGTTACATTTAAAGAAGATCCTTGAAAGAAATTCTGAACAGTATTATGAGAGACAGCAAGAAAGCTGAACAGAGAGTTACAAATATAAGAAGCTAAGGCAAAGTAGATTTGGAAACACTACCTAGCAGAAAGCTTAAAGCACCTTACAGCTATGACCAGGAAAACTCATTAAAAATTTCATAAGTGGAGTGTGGTCTTCCACATCATAGAAATAGAACATTAGATTTTAAAGACTGGAGCAGAAACATTTCTGACAGATTGAATACATGTACTGATACTTAGTATGAATATTTATGTAGTCCAGGACCTGCAGTAACTGTATATGTCCTGAGATCTGTTAGCTTGTATAGTTCAAGTCAAATGGTAGTAACTGATTCTCAGCAGGCTTAAGTAAATCCTGACACGGTCCTCTAGACTCATTGCAATTGGATCATGAAAGTGAAATGCACTGAGTCAGACACAGTCTTCTAGGACATCTTCTTCAAGGGACTTAGTTAAACAGAGCTGAAAAGCCATGTGAACTAGCAAAGACAGCTGACAAACCCGGGAATGAGGGTCAGGTGCTAATCGGGATAAATTAGAGTGGAGACCTCAGTGCAGAGTCCAGGGGGAGGCAGGAAGCAGCCTACCCTTGAGCAAGGTGGGAGCAGTATCTGCTGAGAGGTAAAATCTGCAGCTTAACCAAATGCTTCTCCCAAGGGAACTGTTGAATTAGAGTATGTGGAAGTAATTTCGATGATCTTATTTCAATTTGTCTGTTGTTAAAGGAGGTCAGGGAGTAGAACAGGAAGGGTTGATAATTTGGACAGCATATCTCATAGCAGAGGGTTCAGACTTTCATCCAGCAACCTGCACAGCCACAGGTTCTTCGGATCTGCAGGCACGTCTCACAGCAGGGTCACTATCCTGTGTTTTATCCATCTCTGCTTTTCCAGCACAGTTCTCAGCCCCCAGTTGTCATGTCTGTGCACAGGAAGAGCCCTAGCACCCAGTGATCGTCTGCTCCCAGTGCTGCCAAGCAGAGCAGGCCAGAGCAGGGGTAGGAGTTCCCCCCATGCTTTCACACCAGGGGCAGCTGATCTATACCTGCTGGTGGTGGTGGGCAGTCTGTGTGTCCCTAGAGTACATGAGCAGCTCTGTTCATGAGCTTATGAAAATGCTTGCCCCAGTTACTAAAAATCTGCGGTGCATCCCGATAGTGGTAGAGTATCTTTTTGCCAAGTGAGCTCTACTTAAAAAGGAGCTGCTGCATTTTTTTAATAAACAAGTTGTTTGAACAGAAAAATTCCTAATTCCTCTGTTTTATGTTGGTAATTAATCTGTTTCAACTTTAAAAGTGCATGTAATTTTTGTCCTTCAAAATACACCTTCATAGATTTGTACAGTTTGTGGTAAAATTACAGATCTTGCACATACGTGTCACATATATACTACATATATTTACATATCTGTCTTTTCTTTTGGTTTTTTTTTTAAACTAGTATAGCAATAAAGACAAAAACAATTTGGAACTTAACAATAAATGCTCTCACGAGGCAAAATCTAACAAAAATAATCACAGAGCTTCAGTGCAGATGGGGAAGAGGTTTGGTTTTGTGTACTTGGGAAACCCCTCTATATTTTTATTTGTTTTGGTTTAGCTTCTCACATTTATTTTGCAAATTAATTGTGACCAAGAGTACCTTTATTGTCACTAAGCTACCTTCTCTTGAGCAGTCCTGTGGCATCATTATATAGAGGAATCCAAGGCCAACAGTAAGCCCTGGAAGCATGTAAATGGAAAAATCAAGTCAACCGATTAAAGTTTAAACAGGTTTCTATAATGTTTTTCTATCCTGCATGAAATATTCTGTGGGTAGTGGGCTTGGGGTTTTTCCCTGGTGGTTTTGCTTTCACAAGTAGAACTAGAATTCATCCTGGAACTTCCTACTAACATGTCGGTGTAAACTTCACCTGAATTTAGGAGAAGGGGCAACTATATTTTGAATTTGTTTTGCTTCTTTCTTTTTACTGTATCAGATTTATTCAGAAGAAATTTGTGCCTCAGTTTTTACCTGATATGTAATTCGTTTCCTTTTTCCATACCACTTTCCATCTCTTACAATTATGGTTGATTCTTTTCGGGTTTGTATGGCATTTTCTCTGTTGCAATGTGAAAATACAAGGTGTTTTGGCAAGATGCTGTCCTGTACAGTAATTAAGACTTCTTTCTTGCAGAGACATGTGACGCAGTCCAGTGGTAATCGAAAATTCAAGTGCACTGAATGTGGAAAAGCTTTTAAATATAAACATCACCTGAAGGAGCACCTACGAATCCACAGTGGTAAATAAATCAAGTATTGAATTGTGTACTAATGTTGCCATTTCTGCTCTATAACTTTGGTGTTATAGCAGTCTTGTAAGTCTAAGTTTAAAATCCAGGTGTTTTCCTTATTTTTTTCCCTCTGGAATACTGCAAGCACTGACTGCAGCCTTCAGCTCTGTGCAGGGAATATGTAGAAAAACTCAACGGGGTTTACAGTTGCAACTTAATCTCTTACAATTAAGGAAAACTTGACTTGTCGCAGAAGAAATGGGGACATCTTTATGGTCCTTTTCACTTCTCTTTTTTTTCTCAATGTTTGCAGATCGTTCAGTGTGTTACAAGCCTTGCTAGAGAATTTTAATTGACAATAATCAGGACATAAGAACTGTGTGTTCCTCCTGTAATTGTCATCATTCGAGATTAGTCATATTAAAGTAACTCAAGACACAATTTATTAGAAAAGTATTAAGAAATGTTATGTAAGAAGTTAGAAGTTAGTGGTGGTACTACTTTAATGAAGTTCAATGAAATCTGTAATTGTCAAATAGAGAAATACTGAGAAAACATGATCGTGTGGGCTCCATCCTATGTCTAGTGGGTCACAAACTTATTAAAGGAACCTTGGCTCAGAGCTATACTCTTACTGTTCAATTTACTAGATAAGATTTTTTTTTCCCCCTAAGACTCTTGAGAGGTCATTATGATGTATTTGTTCTGGTAATTACTGTTTGATGAAGTTACGCTATAACCTGGTTAACTGTTGCATATGCTTTTTCTCTTTTCTTTTTTATTTTTTCTTATGTTTAGGAGAGAAGCCATATGAGTGCCCAAACTGCAAGAAACGTTTTTCCCATTCTGGTTCATACAGTTCACACATAAGCAGTAAGAAGTGTATTGGTTTGATGCCCGTGAATGGTCGAGCTCGGTCAGGGCTCAAGATGTCCCAGTGCTCCTCCCCTTCCCTTTCTGCATCACCAGGTAGCCCAGCAAGACCACAGATACGACAAAAGATAGAAAATAAACCCTTGCAAGAGCAACTTCCTCTTAACCAAATTAAAACTGAACCTGTGGATTATGAATTCAAGCCCATAGTGGTTGCTTCAGGAATTAATTGTTCAACCCCTTTGCAAAATGGGGTTTTTAGTGGTGGTAGCCCTTTGCAGGCAACCAGTTCTCCTCAGGGTGTGGTGCAAGCTGTTGTTCTACCAACAGTAGGTCTGGTGTCTCCCATAAGCATCAATTTAAGTGACATTCAAAATGTACTAAAAGTGGCAGTGGATGGTAATGTAATAAGGCAAGTACTGGAAAACAATCATGCTAATCTTGCGTCCAAAGAACAAGAAACAATCAACAATGCATCTATACAACAAGCTGGCCATTCCCTCATTTCAGCTATCAGTCTTCCTTTGGTTGACCAAGACGGGACAACCAAAATTATCATCAACTACAGCTTGGAGCAGCCAAGTCAACTTCAGGTTGTTCCACAAAATCTAAAAAAAGAAAACTCTGTTCCTGCAAATAGTTGCAAAAATGAGAAATTACCACAAGATCTCACAGTGAAGTCTGAGAAGGATAAGAATTTTGAAGGAGAGACCAACGATAGCACTTGTCTTCTTTGTGATGACTGTCCAGGAGATCTTAATGCACTTCAAGAATTAAAGCACTATGAAACAAAAAGCCCTCCTCAGCTTCCCCAGCCCAGTGGAACAGAAGCTGAGAAACCTGAGTCCCCTGTCCCATCAGAAACTGGGGAGAACAACTTGTCTCCTGGTCAGCCACCTTTAAAGAACCTTCTGTCGCTCCTAAAAGCGTATTATGCATTAAATGCACAACCAAGCGCAGAAGAGCTTTCAAAAATAGCAGATTCTGTAAACCTACCACTGGATGTGGTAAAAAAGTGGTTTGAAAAAATGCAAGCTGGACAAATTTCTGTGCAGTCTTCTGGACCATCTTCTCCTGAACAAGTTAAATTAAGCAGTCCCGCAGACGATGATCAAGCAGCAACTACAAATGTGAGCGAACCCCAGAACAGCACAAATAACTCACAAAATCCTGTCAGTACAACGAAATCTCAGACTTTACCAGGGGCTTCAACTCTGAATGGTTCACACAGTAGCACGCCATCTGCATCACCACTAAACCTTTCTTCATCAAGAAATTCACAGGGTTACGCGTACACGGCAGAGGGTGTACAAGAAGAGCCACAAATAGAACCTCTTGACCTTTCACTACCAAAGCAACATGGAGAACTGTTGGAAAGATCTACCATAACTAGTGTTTACCAGAACAGTGTTTATTCTGTCCAAGAAGAACCTTTGAACTTAACTTGTGCAAAAAAAGAACCACACAAGGACAACAGTGTTACAGACTCTGATCCTATTGTAAATGTAATCCCACCAAGTGCCAATCCCATAAATATTGCTATACCTACAGTCACTGCCCAGTTACCTACAATTGTTGCCATTGCTGACCAGAACAGTGTTCCCTGCTTGAGAGCTCTCGCTGCCAATAAGCAAACCATTTTGATTCCACAGGTGGCTTATACATACTCTACTACAGTTAGTCCTGCAGTTCATGAGACACCACCAAAACAGACCCAAGCCAATGGAAATCAGGTACTTCGGTCCCCATATTCCTACATGATGTACGTATGATGTATTCAATCTGTATCTGTGCTGAACTAACAGAAAACTATCAAGGTGAACTAAATCAAAATACAAATACAAGCTATCAGGCTTATTTGACTTGATTGTAAATAGGTAATAGATATTATGTGGCCGCTGCAAAGCTAGTTAGCTCAGGCAACTTGAGTCCAGACTAACAGAAGCTGTTGTGGGCAACTCAGTTATTCTCCGTGTTTAATCTTCTAGGCCATTAGTGCTCCCTATTTTTAAGACTGTCTAATGCTCCTGATCAAAAAGCAAAATAAAACCATGGCTTTTGTCTTTTGCTGGTTCTGTATCTGCTCTTTCCCCATATTCAGAAAATAAACTCTTTGAAACTTTTGGCTACTCCTTTCGTGCTGCTCTGCTTCCTTGTTTTGCAGAGTAGCTGAATTCATCCTACACCGTAATGTCACTTTAAACAAAATGCAGATATATTCTCAGTTGAAAGTCAGGGAGATATTTATCTTCATCTGCCATTCCTATATCCCGGCTTGCTCCTCTCTGGGTACAACCAGATGTGATCTAACTGGGGTCAGTCCTCCTGGGAATCATCTGTGAACATTAAGGTAGGGACAGGGCAGAACAGAAAAGTGGCTGATTGTTTCTACTTGAATCTTAGAAACTGGCTGTCTGGCATTTTATTCAGGCTTCTGTATTGCCAGGGACTGAGGAGCCTTGAAGAGTTACAAGGCTGTTTATATTAAAAGTTTGAGGCTAACATGTACATGCTGCTGATGTCAGTAGAAAATACTGTACTTTTACAGGGAAGCCTGAGCACTTAAAATGCTTAGAAATACACAACAATTATATTTTTGAAACTATTTACTAATGAAAGTATTTGAAGTCCCCTAAATTTTGGGTTAAATTGTACTTGTGGTAGTTTCATGAGGAAGAGGGTAGTCAAACATGCAAATTCAAATGGTAATTTAAATAGCTTTTTTGTGAAAACTTCAGCAAAAGCAGTCTTTTAACTTCATAAAATCTGTGAGGCAGCAAAAGGTAGGTGACCAGCATGAGCTGAAAAATGCAGTTAGGTGGCTAACTTGCTCTTCCCACTTACTGAAGTGCTTTACAGGTCTGTAATATTGCATTTATTTTATAAACCCTAAAATGTCATGTGCCAGCATAGCTTAGACCTAGCCAACAGTCAAATTTGGGTGTGATTTAAGCCAGTCTCAGTGAGGAAATCTGCATCTGGATGGTGGCAGGGACTGCAAAGCAGAACAGTGCAGTAAAGGATTTTTTTTGACTGTGGAAGTCTAAACAATTTTATTTGGCTGTTTATGGAATTCAATGAGAATAGCAGCTTCAATTTATATGGGTGACTTCTTTTATTGGACTTAACTTATTTTTGTAATTTTTCTGAAGGATGAAAGGCAAGACACTAGCTCAGAAGGAATATCCAATTTAGAAGATCAAAATGATTCTGATTCAACACCCCCAAAGAAAAAAATGAGAAAGACAGAAAATGGGATGTATGCATGTGATTTATGTGACAAAATATTCCAGAAGAGCAGCTCGTTGTTGAGACATAAGTATGAACACACAGGTATGTACTAGGAAAATACTTTTCCAATTGTTATTTCATTGGTGACATGTAACCGATAATCTCAACTGGGACCCAGTTCTCAGACAGTGTAGGGCAGTCCTTACTGTGTGTGCTAAGCTTTCTTTAGAAAAGAAATATTTGTTTGTATATTTGTTTGACAGAACAGCAATTCCATCTTTCTTTAAATTTGTTAGACCTAAACCCTAAATAGAAAAAGGGGAGGTTTTGCATCTGGCTTGTGGGTAATCATCTGTGAGCTGCAGCCTATAAATGAGGATATATTACTTCTAATTTACCTTGCCTGGTTGTAAATTTTAAAAAATTAAAAGTAAAAATTGGAACAAAAAGTATCATGTATGTATTTGATACTGTGCATGAAAAGCAGCATGCCTGTCTGGCATGAAGGATTTTCAGATTGAGCCACATTTATAATGACCTGAAGTTAACAGCTTCAGCTATTCATTAGACATAGACGCTAAGTGCTAATGAACACCCTTTTGGCTTTGATTTTTATTTTTAATTTCTCATAGCAGTATATTTTGGCTCCAGTTCTGGTATTGTCAGGATTTTTTTAATACCTCTTGCTCTGTTTTTTCTTCTGTGATGTCTTAAAGTAAGAATTCCTTTTTTTATTGGTTAGGTGCCAAATATATATTGGGTTTTGTATTGTATATTCACTTCTTGCTGGCTGTGTTATCTTCTCTTTACCCACATCCATAAAATAAACTCTAGAACTTTTGGCTTCTCCCTTCATGCTGCTGTACTTTCTTGGTTCACAGAGTAGCTGAGCTATTGTATTAATTATATTTCTGCATAATAACATTTTAGTGTTATCTCACATATAAAATTAGAAGCATAACAAATTCTTTTTTGTCTTGATCAGTTTTCTCAAGTTGTATTCATTCAGGGTATCTAATTTCATACCTATCCTGTCCTGAGACTCTTTTAACTCCTCCTTTTCCTAGCAGAGTTGTTCTCCCCCTACCAGTTTTAAGTTCAATGTAACTGAAGTTTAAGTTCAGTTTAAGTTCAATGTAATATTCAAAATCATAGAATCGTTTAGGTTGGAAAAGACCATTGAGACCATTAAGATCATTGACTCCAACCATTAACCCAGGACTGCCAAGTTCACTGGTAAACCATGTCTCAAAAGTGCCACATCTGCTTGTCTTTCAAGTACCTCTGGGGATGGTGACTCAACCACTTCTTGGGCAGCCAGAGCTTGACAACCCTTTTGATGAAGAAACTTTTCCTGATTTCCAATCTAAACCTCCCCTGGCACAACTTGAGGCCATTTCCTCTTGTCCTATCACTTGTTTCTTGGGAAGAGAGACCAACACCTGCCTTGTTGCTTGTTTGGCATGAGATGACATGGATGTGCTGGTCATCCATGTAGTGTGACCAGAAACCTGATGTTTTACTGTCTTTGTCTTTTATATCTGAGCTAAGACTGCAAACTCATTTTGTGTAACAACTTTAAATGTTAAAATCAAAATAACACTGCTAGGCTTCTGGTACATTTACGAGAGATTCTAAAAACAAGACAGTAGCTGGAAAACAGCAGAAACACACTGAGTGAAACGTTTTTTTCATGTCAATGCGTGTGTAGTCAGCAAGTTTTGCACATAAAGCGTTCAGCCTAGATTTTAAAATTACTTCCTTTTACCTGTATCGTGGAAGGACTTGGTACACCAAAACCAGCATAAAAGCTTAGCTAATTTTAAATTGCCATCAATATAGAAAAGTTAAAATGGTTTCAATTGAAAATAGTTTATGCAAGAAAAATGTCTCATTTTTTAATGTATATTTGCACTTTTTTGTGCTAAAAGTTATATATTAGAATATCTTTATCCTCCTATAATGAGTTTTCCTAAAAAACTTAGAAATTACTGTAGTGATTGTGACAAAGTACCCTTGCACCTTCGTCCTTTGGGCTCAGGAGAGAAACTCAGGCTGATAATGCATGGAGTAGAACATCTTGTTATATAAAATTTAATTTATGCTAATATGTTCACCACCAGCATTTTACAATGAAAACAGCAGTGTACATTTTTAAAACTTCAGCTACAAGATGCCCGATTATTTGTGTTTCAATAATTTGTGTTTACCTTTCACAGGTAAAAGACCTCACGAGTGTGGAATCTGTACAAAAGCATTTAAACACAAACACCATTTGATTGAACACATGCGACTGCATTCTGGGGAAAAGCCCTACCAATGTGACAAGTGTGGAAAGAGGTTTTCACACTCGGGGTCTTACTCTCAACACATGAACCATCGCTACTCCTACTGCAAAAGGGAGACGGAGGAGCGCGACAGCGCCGAGCCCGAGGAGATGGGCCCAGAGGTGCTGAGCAGCGAGCACGTGGTGGTCAGGGCGTCCCCCTCGCAGATCGACTCCGATGAGAGGGAGAGCCTCACCAGGGAAGAGGAGGAATACAGTGAAAAAGAGGAAGAGGAGGATGAAGAAAAAGACATAGAGGGACTTCAGGAAGAAAAAGAATGTGGGGAACTACAAGAAGTAGGGGATGCAGAAGAAGAAGCAGTAGTAGAAGAGGAAGAAGGGAAAACTGAAGGTAACAAGAACGATGAAGCTGTAAATCAAGCAAGCAATGCAGAACCAGAAGTTATACAAAATAATGGGCAGGTGTCAGAAGAAAATAACGAATGAAGCTTACATGCTAGGTTTTTTCTATAAGGAAAAAAAATGGTAATGAAGTTCCTTCTATATTATACATGCTTTTCATGGAAACACAGTAGCCTGCATACTGTGATTTCTGTTCACTACTGTGTAAAAAAATATATATATAAAAAAAAAGAAAAGAAAAAAAAAAAAAGAAATCCAGGTGTGCCTGAACCTCAAACTTAGTAATTTTTCACACAGTTTTCAAAGTTAGGAACAAGTTTATAACATGAAGCAGATTAGAAAAATACAGTGACTCTGGAAGCAAAGATTTAACAGGTTGTAGGAAACCTGATTATTAGACAAGCATCTGGCATTGTTTGTTTTATCAGTATTAATTTTCATTGTTAAGTTGATTAATTTTTAAACTGTACAATTGGGAGAGATTTATATGATTTTTTTTTTTTATGGTAAAGCATTTCCTAAATCCGCTTCAGTATTTTCTTATGTTTTACAATGTGAGAACTTCTGCACTACAAAATTCCCTTTTGCAGAGACGTGTAATGCAGTTGCAAACAGTGCTTGGCTACCTTTGTAAATTCAACCTAGAAGGTAGCGGTTTATGACATTAGATGTTGTAGTAGAGCATATTATCATTTAAAGTGTATTGTTAGCCTTAAGGAAGAAGATGATAGAAGAACTGAAGTTTCTTACTCATGTGGTTAAAAATGTAGTTGAGAAGATTGTCGTTGAGTTCTGATTGCAGGGACTAACAGTGTTAATGCTGGTAAGGACAGGAAAGTTGTCAAAAACAGTGTTTGTAATTGTGTTTTGAGTATGTAGTAACAATATGAAGGATATGATATGAAGCTTTGTATCTCCTTTGGCCTTATGCAAGACCTATGTGCTGTAAGTGCCATTTATCAGTATTACGAAGGCTCTAAAGCAGCCTTTATCCAATGTGTGGCCTACAATAACTAGCATTTGTTGATTTGTATCAAACTTCTAAACTATTCATGGGGAAAAAACACTCAGCCATCAGAGAAGTAAGAACACTGGTATATTTCATTATTTAATTATTTGGTGGTATTTTGGGTTAATACCTGACTTGCAGAATTTCTCTACAATAATTACAAGGGAAATTTTCTAATCTGCTTTATTGCTTTATTGGTTTACTTTAATTTCAGACACATACATGACATGTTATCTGGCTCATAAGTATTTTCAAATGTTAGTTATTATGGACCCCATTTATTAACAATGTTAGCTGATTTTTACCTATCAGTATTATTTTATTTCTTTTAGTTTATAGATCTGTGCAACATTTTGTACTGTATGTCTTCAAACCTGGCAGTATTAATACCCTTCTTACTGACATATGTACCTTTTTAGTTTTAGAAAACTTTTATATTTATGTGTCTTATTTTTATATTTCTTTATTTATTACACAGTGTAGTGTATAATACTGTAGTTTGTATTAATACAATAATATATTTTAGTATGAAAATTTGGAAAGTTGATAAGATTTAAAGTAGAGATGCAATCGGTTCTCTTGCATTGAGATTTGATTTAACAGTGTTATGTTAACATTTATACTTGCCTTGGACTGTAGAACAGAAGAATTAAAATGGGAATGTATTAATTTTACAATTGCAATCAATTCATTTTACCTTTACCCAGTTTTTAATATAAAGCTCTTAAATTTTGAAATTCACTGTGTGACTAATAGCATGATGCTCTGCAGTTTTATTAAGAGATTAGTCTAACCATAAAACTCATTTCCTTAGTAAGCCAAATTAGAATAATCTTATAAAACAGTGTTGGGAACAATGTTTAACATTTTTGTGCCAATTTGTTCCTGTATTCATGTATGTATGTTACAAATCTGAAACTTCATTTTTAAGTTCCTTGTTACATCATGGTCATTTTCTAGTTTTTTACCAGACTCCCCATCTCACAATAAAATGCGTCAACAAGTCTGACTTACTGTCATTATTCTGGTAATGTGGAAATGTGGCAATGTGCATTTAAATTATTTCTATGAGAAGTTACTGAGACACAGCTCCTACTTCGGTGTCAATCCTGGGTTTCCGTGTTGCCTAAGGAGCATGGAAGTGAAAGAAGGGTTTGAACTGTGTGCAGGCACAGGGGTTGCTACATTAGTTCATTGGTTTACCAGTGTCAAGAGAACAACTGAGTTTTCAAAAGTAACCATGTGGGTTGTTCTTTTGGGTCATTTTATTTTGCTGTACCTATCTAATATACTGTTCAATGCTATTTTTCAGTAAGACTGCTTTTAAATTAAATAAGTCCACAACTGTTCTATTGACTTAGCAATAAGTTAGTTGTCCATGGAAAGGCTGATGTATCTATTGCTGTTGAACTTCACAAGGATAAAATGCCACTATTGCAGATATATAATTTCAGTAATGTAAGTATAAAGGCTTGGAAATTTTAATATATATGCATGTTTACAATGTTTTCCAGCTCAAGCAAAGTTTGCAGACTGTTCTTTAAGCAAAGTTCTGTTCTTTAATGATCCCTAAAACGGGATTTCAGTTGTCAATACGAGGGAATGGGGGTTCATGAACGTCATTTAAGTTACTTTATATTCACATACCTGAGTTTTGGGTATTTCTCAATCTTATTATCTCAACATTAATACATACAGAGGATTTCTGCCATATAGTAATCATTTTATTTCCTGTGCATTTTGCTGTACAGTGTATGAATACTGCACTTTTAAGTAAACTTCTACCTTCATAGTATCATTGAGCTAAATATATGAGAGCTGTTTTGAAAAAACCAACCATTTATGTTGCATTAATAATACTGTCTTGTAATTATTATTATAATAACAGAATTAATCAGGTGGTTCAGAATTTCTCACAGGTAAAACTGTCTCTGCTCTCTTTTAGGTAATGAAACACACTTTCTTGAAACTATTTTAGGATTTTCCGTATTTTTCATATTCCAGATATGATAATAAACCCAGTGAGACATTTGTGGAAATGGGAAAATTTTGTTGTCTTTAGTAGTAGAACAGAGAATTTTGATAAACCCAAGGTTACTCACGTAAGTGACAGCTGAATGTAGAAGGCCAGTAATTTGGATAGAAAGGAAAGTCCAAGCAACTTTTACTCAGGAAATGTCATTGTTTTCAGGGAGAAAATGTATATTCATTACTTACACTACATTATTAACGTTTTTATCTTCAAAATGGATTGGTGCATGGAGTTGTGCATCTGTTAAGCTCAGCAATGCCTTTGGTGTTTGTGACTTTGTAATATCATCGGTTATCTGTTTGAAAAACACAGAAACTGTGGTGTGTCTTCATTTAGTCGAGCAAACTCATGTGAAAGCCAGAGGTGCTTAGGGCATGCAGGCGCCATTCCCAGCCCGGCAATGAGATTCCAGCAGTGAGGGAGCTCTGTGTGTGTGGAGATGCCTGGGCAGCTGTGACCGAGTCCAGGCCCCAAGGGAGCAGCAGCAGCCCAGCTGCAGCCATGTGAGTTTTATGAGTTTGTGACCTCTCTCTAAATTAATGGCAAAGCAGTTTCAAGAACAGTAAGTTTCCCGTATGAAAAAAAAAAAAAAAAAAAAAGCGGGGGAAGCAAAAGTGTAAAGCCTTTGGTTCTGTCTTTTAGAGGTAAATGAAAGCTGGGACAGAGCAGCAAACATGAGATGTGCAGTTTTAATGAAACTCCACTGTGCTGTGACCTGTTCTTCAGTCACAAGATGAAAAGTCCATCAGCTGCCCTGTGTGCCCAAGCTGATGTCTGCACCTGCCTCTTCCTCGGGCTCACCATGCATCTCTCATCTTGGCACAGCAGTCAGGGAGCAGGCTGAGAGAAAGAAAAGTGTCCTTGGAATGCAGCATGGGACAGAGCCCTGCTGTGCCTGGGGTGCTGGTTTTGTTTCTGCTACTGACATGTCTCCAAAATATAACAAATCACCACCTCAAAATCAGTTGTAGTTGCAAAATTGTGACAGTTGTATGTCCTCTTTTATCAAACAATATGAGAATAGGAAAAATGTTACAGAATAACTATAGGAAGATTGTTACAGAAGTAAATACTAAGTTTCAACCCTGCGACGGGGGAAATACCCTTCAGAGGTCCTGAGCTAGTAGGAGCAGAAAGAGAAACTTAAGGCTACAGAGAAAACTTTGAGGAGAGAAAACAGAAATTGAGGATACATTGAGGAGAAGCAACTGCTCCTTCTCTTTCAGTAATACTCATACGGCATCCCAGTGGTGATTTTGGTGACATTCCCAAATTCTCCACAGCCACATTGCTGTCTGGTTGCTGTTTTTCTGGAGCAACTTATCCATATGTGTAATAGCACTGCAATATTCAGCAATGCTGTATGATGAGCTTGAAAGTTTTTTTTAACATATTGTATTGAATTCCAAATAGATTAATGAATGATAGAAAAAGAAGTTAGAAAGTTTTGTTACTTTGGCTAATCTCAGAGTTGCAAAGTGTTTCAGTAAATACCTTAAATTTTAGTAGAATAATGCCCTATGGCATATCAACCCAGGACGTAACACATTTACCCTAAAAGGCGCTGTTGTTCAGACTCAGTAAAAATTGCTTTAACTGCTGACAAGTGTTGTACTCATACTCTTGAGTGAAATTATTCTAATGCAATTATTGCTGGTTAGCCCGAAGTCTGTACAAGCAGCACTTTATTCATGTTTGTGCTGGCAAAGTGTACCTGGGATGGTGGTGGCCACCAGACTGAGTGGCAATTTGAAAGCAAAGCTATTTCCAAGATAGAAAATATGGCACTACTAAAAGCTCAGTTTTTGCCACAGCAAAATGCTACACTGGGACTTTTATCATCAAAGCAGTGAAAGATCAGGACATGACACTCCAAACCAACATAGAAGTCTATAACAGAGAAATGAAAATACTTCTTAGGGTACCCAAGACCATTAGAGGTGAAGGTTATGGTGTGAGGATGAGAAAAGTCCGTTTTGGTCCTAGAGGCTGTAGCGAAGACAGGTGATGGAGGAGGAGAGAGAAAAGAGTTTAATCTGCACTGAGCACTTCTTCAAAGTGGGTTCTGTCTAATTTGTTTACTACCAACATGTAAGTCTGCACACAATTCTCTGCTTGGATAGAGATTTTGATGTGTGTTTTGTAGTTCACAGTCTGGTGCTTTAAAAAGTACTTTTTAAATCTTTCCTTGGCAGAATAGCTTGTTTAATTGTTGCTACAATAATTTCTAAATTTCATTGGGGAAATCCAATATTAGAGTATCTTTCAAGTCTGTACTTTGTCATGTAGTGTTCATATTTTTCTTGAACAGTTGTTATAATGATATTTGCACAATCTGATTATCACCAGAAAAAAACCAAAAACAAACAGAAAAAAAATGTGATGACCAAATTAACTCTCAAAAGTGACCAAAAATTTACTAATTTTGTTTTATCCCGCTGCTCTTTCATGGCCTCTGGTTACTAATCTGTCACATAGTCCCGTTATATGTGTGTATCGTGCCTGTCATACACATTGTATATATGTTGTCTCTAGGGGAAACAATATATTGTTATATATTCATTGCTTCACAAAAAGTAATCTGCTTTTTTTAAAAACTGTAATTAAAAAATAAACTGATAGTTGGGACTAAACATGAAATGTGCTGATGAAAGGAGTACTTTTGTGGCAGAGTTTGTCCTAGTAGCTTGGCAAATATGAAAGTCTTGTAGTATTAACCTACAATTAGGTGAAGTTCTGTAAGGCCTTACTTCTACACTGGCAGATCCCCCAAAAGATCTTTAAGAATTATGAGAACAGTGGCAAGTAATCTTTAGAATACATATTTGAGAATGGCATTTTGGTCTTTCCTTTGGTTTTCTGGTGAGCCTCAAGTCCTCTGATTCTGCTTTTAGATTTTGACATTTCTGTATTGGGGACTATCCTTGGGGTTTGCTCATCATTGTGTAAACTGGGGTTTGTGTAATGATCACAAGATTTACATTCTGTGTTAATTCAGGAAGGAAGGGGATAAATTATTAAATGCAAGAAAACCCTGAAACATGCCTGCACTAACTTTGTGTCATTCCTGCCGAGCTTCTGTTCTTCTACCTGGAAATCCTGCTCACTTTTAGCTTTGGGCCCAAAGAAGCACCAGCCTAACAGCACTTAGAATGGCTGGGTCCTATTCCCATCTCTTACCCTTCAACAGCTCTCTCTTTAGGCCGAATTCTGCATTAATATCATCAGAGCTCTTGAATTCTGTGAAACTTTCTGCATTTTTAATGATGGGTAAGCTATTACAAAGATAGAGAGGGAGCATTTTGCTCTTTCAGTGTGCAAAAATAAAATCTGCTGAACCAAATTGTTCAAGAAATAAATTGATCAGAAAATCATGTGAAATCCTGAAAAGAAACAAGGGCTCCCAATAGGCTTGCAAGTTCCTATACTCAAAAGGGGTACTTGGAATCCTACTCCCTTCACAAATCAAATGAATCTGATAATGGGACAACAGCTCTCTGGACACTAATTTTCAACTTCTTTTGCCCTGGCTGAGCGTAATGCTCTCACTGGTCCTCTCCAAACCAGGAGCTGAGCTAAGACTTGTACAGACTCTGTGTCCTTGTGATCAGAAAAGGCACAACTCCTTTGTTGAGTTGTGGGAGGAAGGTTTGACCCTTCTGGAAGTTGGAGTGGGTTGTTCTGCCAGCAGCATTTTTTGTGAGCTGCTGCCCTGCTGGCCGGGCAGTGTTTGCAGTGGCCACAGTTAAACGGCGACCAGGGCAAAGATCTCAGCTGTGGTTGCAGAGATAAGAGGGGCTTCCATCAAGGCAAGCTGGCTAAGCTGACCTCAAGTCAGCTTTTCTTCCCCAATTTAGACAGCTCCAAATAATGCCTCAGGCACAAGCCAGCAGTCATGCTTTGGAGGAGTTACTGGCTTATGTTGCTCAAGCCCAGAGAAAAGCTGCACCTCAGTGTGTAAATTACAAATTCTTGAGAGTAGTGACTCATGTTCCCCAAAACATGGTATTGTCTTTAAAATCCTCCTTTCATCTTTTCAATCAGGCTTCTTATTGACATTCTGGTCCCCAGACAATCTATTGTGTCCTGAAGCTTAGGGAGAAGTACTCTGTAAACCAAGAAACAAGGAATTCTACCATTTGCATTTGTGATGAGTGTTACCATCATTTCTGTATCTTTTCCAGCTGTGATTATAAGGTGAGTTTTCCTGTCTTAGGAGAAAAGAAAACGTATTAAAAGAAATCATTGATGAATGGTAACGTAACTTGGACAGGCTTATTCAGACAGAGTTGGGAACAGAACTGAGGACTCTGACGTGGGAAAGCCTTCTGTCTTACTTTGGCATGCAGTTTGTTCTGAAGGACAGTGGCAAATAGAGCATTTCTGTGATTTTCAGCAGCCCAGGGGAGCTCAGCCATTAGCAGCTACACCACTTGACAAACTTATCCTCTTATTCTGTGGTCAGAGGCCAATTCTTCAGCCCAACCAACAGTCTCAGACTTTGTGTACAATTAAAGTGTTATATGTGGGGTCAGCAAATGCCAAAAAAAAAGGGCAGGTGGGACTTTTGGCTAGGTGGTTGGTTGCCACCAGCAATTTACTTCCAGAAACCAGTGGTGTTTGTGCCTTGTTGCTCCCTGCACAGGCTGGTGCTGGGATTGCTGCTGTAAATGAAGAGGTGAGGATCTGTCAGTCTGGAAGGAGCTCAGGTTCTGCCAGTGGCTCTTATAGAGGGGAAGGAATAAAAGCTTTGCTGATTCTCTATAGCTCCTGCTAGGCCAATACATCATCTTGTTCCTTGTAGGTTTTTGGTGAAGGTCACCTGTTAGGGACATGTGTTTTGGCTCCCCAATAGAGGTTCTGCCTGCAGTCCTCAGGGGAGAGGAGTGGAGAGGAAAAAACACCTCAGTGCAGCAAATTGCATGCATGTTTAAAAATATAGATTGTTCCATCCTTCTTTACAGAAATTGCTCATCTCATGATTACTTATGTCAGCAAAACCATTGTAGGATCTGCTTTTTCTCATTTTCTATTAAAGTGTTCTGATTTTTCAACATTAAGGACAAACTTAACTTCTACTTTACTGTAGTTTCTTATTTAATCTTATTCTTTCTTATTGCTTCACCATTTATGTTTAGGGACAACACTGCATTGCTTACTCTCTGATAGTGGAAATACATTTAGTTCACTGAAATCAGAATCTGTTCAGCTCACTGCATATAAAACTAATTGAAAAGAGCTGGAAAATTTGATGTACATATTTCATCACAAGAACCATCTATAGGTCAAAGACCATTTGTGTTCCTTGTTTCTTAAACTGTATTTTCAAAACTACTGTTCAAGTCCATCTTCTGCTCCTCCTGCTACCCAGTTCTGTCAGTTTTGCCCCATAGACCAAATCCACCCAAACACTTGTGCATCCCTTGTCGCTGCTGTGGGTAAATAAGGTTCTCATGCTGTGGCCATATTCCAGTGACTCTACTGCTGGAAGAGCCAGCACTTGGAATCACAGGAACAGGAGGCAGCCTGGCTTCATTGTTGCAGTAGAACTGCCTCAGACCATTGCACCATGGTCTAGTCACAGATGTCCTTCTAAGCACAAATTTTAAATTCCTCTGAGATGTCTCATGGTGAATACCCTTGTATTTCACAAATTAGCCTTTCCTGTAATCCCACTACATGAGCTCTCTCAGTAGCTTCTGAAATGCATTTTGCCCATCTTTCTGCTTAGGTATGTAGACACATTGTTTCCTGATGTCGAGTTTTCTGAGTGCATGTTGATATCCAGTTCTCCTTGTGGACAGCAGTCATTGCTGCTCCAAAAGGTGCATGTTACCATCAGTGTCATGCTGCTCATGGAGGTCTTCTGCTGAATGACCAGTGGTGACAAGGAGTGGAAGAATGCTGCTGTATAATCTCTGAGGTGCTCTAAATTTAGGATCGTTATATATTTCTCAGCCAAAAACAGGCAGAAATAAATTAAATAACCTTGTGAAATACCATTCCCTTGCTATAAATACCTTGTAACCATCTACCTTGGTTTTTGGCCTTGATCTCCTTAGCAGTGGGATTTGTGAGCTTGTGCTGCATGTCTCTCATCTTACTTTTTGACCTGATGATTATCAGGCCTGGCCAATTTTGGCAGGGAAGAGGTGATGTGTTAAAGATGTGAAATCTTTCCATGACTTCTGAAACTTGGCTTCCTAGGGCAGAGGACCAAACTAATGTCCTTGCTAGGCAAAGGAAACCATTACTGCATCCCTTACAGTGCGGTTCTGAACTGCACCCAGCATGTGCCGCTGCTTGTCCAGCCAAGAGAGGTAGGAAAGGTGTGAGTGGGTTTCATTAGTTCAGTCACCCTCTTGTTTACGCTGTTATTTGAAAGGACGAAAGATAAAAGAAAAGAAACAAACACAAAAGTGCGAGTATGAATGTCTAATTAGTGATTTACTATTGCACTGCATTTAAGCAGGAGACTTGAATTATGGTGCTAACTATGGTGTCTGGCCATTATCCATATGGGACACTGCCAACAGGATTGGTGCCTGCATTTCCATCACAGGCTAAGAATCACATTTATTTGCTCATTCTCCAGCCAAACAAATACAGGATTCTGTCATGCAAAGTAGAACTAACTCAACAATGAATCTGTCTTCCAGGAGAGTCTGAATGGAGTGTGCTGCCTTGAAACCTCCTCGTTTCAATGGAAAAAGTGAGTGCAGTTTCAGATGTCCTTCATGAGTGCTGTAACATGGACATAATCATGAATTATCTTGTTATTCCCACACCAGCGTGCAGTTCAGTTCAAATGTTTTAGGTGGGTTTAAGCCTTTCTTGCCATTCTCCCCAAGCAATACAGGTGAAGGAAGAGATGGTCTGTGGGCTCTAATGGATTAATCAGCAAGTTGATGCTGGTGCACTTCTGGGAATGCCAGAAGCAGATGTTTAAACCTCCTGAGAACTTTATTTCCAAACTTCGAGTCTGCAATTCAGCAACCATTGCAGTCAGTATTAGTAAATGTTGCTGCTGCTGGAAGGGAGAATCTAGCACCCTCTCAATCTCTGCCCTTTCCCAGTACAACCCCATCAGGACTGATGCTTAACAAGTTAACAAGTAACCAGCAGTTTTTCCTGGATTATTTTTCAGCTGAATTTTCAGTTCCCCAAGTAACACCAAAGCAAGAGAAAGGAATGTTGGGGGGGTGGATTTTCTCCTTTTAGACTGGTGCAAAGCTGGCACTGAACATATTCTGAAGTGTTCTTCATTTTAATTTAAAGCTGGTGTCCCAAAAAGAAACAACCTGTACAGTTTATTAGTCCAAGACACATATCCCAGTATCAGTGTTGAGAAACAATTCAGGAAAGATCCTCTCATTGTAGTCAGCAGCAGTAACAGCTCCTAGTTAGACCCAGACTACTGGGTTTGCTCTGCTCTTAGTCCTGCACTGATACTGGTTACTCTGAAATGTAAGTGAGCAGTGTCATGTAAATGAACTCCTTTGTTCCCTGTATGTGTGACTTCCAGCTACTGCTAAAAACTTAATTTATTTTGTGATGCAAGCAGATTGTTTTTGTTCTGAGCTAAGAACCACTTCCTGTGCTGTTTGACTTAAAATAGTTCTTCCCTGCTCTCCCACTGCTATGTCTGTGCTTTGCCTGCTGCTGCTTTTGCTAAAACTACTAAGTAGACTCTAAGTAGATTACAGGTATTCTACTTTTCTGGGTTTGCTTTATTCATCACAGAGTTTCTGTATGTTTTGATAGGTACCAGAGTGAAGCCAAGAACAATGTTGCTTAAGATTGGACTGAAGGCCAAAAACTGAAGTAAGTTACAAAGGTGAGCAGGACCTCAGTAAGAGTGGGCTGCTGGCAGCACATCTCTGCAAATGCAGAAGTGGGCTGCTGAGTTATTGTCAGAGCTAGAAAATGTCCTTTGCCCTATTGTGTCAACCCCTCTTTTTCGCTTTCAAGCTGCTACAAGAGCAGAGGGCACAATTAGCTCCATTAGTCATTTAGCAGATTCAAAATCTGAATGGGTTGGATTTTCCCTTCCTTATAAATGAGGCACTGGCAGCAGGACGTCATCACACTGAGACTGGAAGCTAGACATAAGAAAAGACTTGAGGGCCTGACCCTGGAATAAAGTCTAAGCAATTCTGTTGGGAAGCTACAGAGTGCAAAGGGAAAATTAGGTGCCTGGCAGTGGCTCAGGGATGTATTCACTGTCCATACAGGCTCCAAAACATGGAGAGGGAATCTGAGTTCTTCCAGATTTGTGCTGGACAGGGCTCAATGCGCTCCTTCAAGCCTCACTCCTGCCCATGTGCAGAAAGTTAAATTATTCACGTGAGGAGGAGGAACCCAACATCCTATTTAATCCACCCATTGTCACCTCAGTATTTGATCACCATAACCTAGCAGACACAAAGTATTTCAGAGCAGCACTGGTGCACATCCTTTCCCTTTATTGAGGATGTTTTCCTCTTTAGACAGTGTTTCAGGAAATGTGAAAAAGGAGAAGGTGGAGGACATGAGTGACACAAACAAGCATAAACACCAGGGGGAACCAGTCTCTGATCCTATGGGAAGAGCACTCCCTTGGCAGAGGAGATGCCCCTGTGCTGTTGCTGTGCCCCAAGGACAGTCCATGCATGTTCAGCCACCATGGTGGTGTAGGAGATGAGAAGCACCAGCCTGAGCACAGCAAAATGTCCTTGCTGAGTGCTCTCACTGCAAGCTGCTGCACAAGGAACAGGTGCCTTTTCCATCCAAGCTTTGGAAGAATACGCTGAGATGACCTCAGAGCACGGCCTGCAGATCAGGCTCCTTAGCAGGTTTTGGAATCTCTCTAAAACAAGGTGTCCCTCACCTTGTAACTGTGGGCAGGAAGGACATGCCAACCCACTGGCACTGAGGTGACCCTGATCACCTGGGCACAGGGACCTCTGGGTGCCTGCTGGAGAGGCTGAGGCATCTCATGAGATCTGGCTTCTGCTGTCTACATCATGTCAGCAAACACAAAGACTGGATGTTTCCATCAACTGTGACAACAAAAAAGAAATGCATCCATGTCTATTGCCTTGCTGGTTTTCATCTAGTCTCCATATGAAATCTTCCCAGCTAAGAGTATGGCTCTGCAGTGTTTTCAGATCTGACCCCACAAAAGTTTTTTTTTATGGCTGTCCAGCAGATGGTCAGCAAAGCTTCCAAAAAATACCTAAAGATCAACTTTGTTTCCCTTCCCCCTAGGTGAGCAGTGTGCTGCCATACTGAAAAAAACCCAACAATTTTTGTGGGCATCTGAGTGGGTCTTGGTCCCTTTCTGCCAAAGCCAAGAGGCAGAGCTGCCAGGGGAAACAGCCAGGTGCCTGCTTTTTCCCCCTGTGCAGGAACACATGAGGTGGAAGACAAAAGTCCTGGATCACAAACATCACATTCGGGATGGAAACAACTGAACCATTTGCACAGCAGGAAAAAAAATATTTGTCTTTGGTCCAGTTTCCCTATCTTTAGAGGAAAGGTAAGTCTAAGTCATTATCCACAGGCATGCTGTGGGATCCAATTTCAGTAATGCTTAGCTGGTGAAGTGTAGGGGTGCTAGGAGAGCAAAGCTGTTGCAGTGTGGATGGGGCTGGAACATTGCCCATGATGTGGAGGTCACCTGGTGCTCAGTTCCAGATGTCCATGCAGTAGGGGCTGTTCTGTACTTGCTGCTCAGATCCCAAGCCTCGCCTGAAGGGAAGACACACCATGGCTTTCCTGCACTTTTGCTGCAACACATTAAATCCAGCCATGTGTGATGTGGCTCTCCCACGGCTGTAGCCCCCCCAGGGCATTGGGCTTGAAGATACTGCACAAAAGAAGGCAGAAGGACATCTCTGGGCCTGCTTGGTGTTTAAGGTCTGACAGCCTTGCTTGACTCTGCCCCACTAAGATCTGCTTCAAGCTGCTTATCATTTTTTGCAAAAGTTCTATTTTTCATGTGGAGACTTGCATCTCAGATTTGCTAACTGTATGTCAACAGTTTGTCAACTGTTTTTTATTTGCTTGGTTTTTCAAAAAAGTACAAGAGAGAGGATAAGCATCTTGTCCTGTGAGAAGACGGGTAATTAAGGTGTGGAGCACTCTCATTATTATGTGTATTATGTGAGAAGAGGCAAATAATGCTTTTCTTTCAAAGGTGGGGTTGACATGGTTCTTTCTTCCACGGGATTAGGCAGGGAGCAGGTTTGTGGAGGCCAAGTCTCTTTTGTCTCCTGGGATGGTACTTAGGTAGAGACCACCTGGGCAAAAAAGGAGCATGGCAAACCCTGGTAAAAATGTGGAAGAAGAGGCAGGCCAACCAGGCCAAGAGGTGGAACACATGGGCCTCTGCAGCCCAGGTGGGGCTCTTGGGGCCTGGGGAACAGGGTGTCCAGTTGCTCTGATTAACCCCATGGTCCCTGCCCATGGTCATGCTGGAATCTGAGGCTGCCCACATGCAGGATAGGAAGGGTATTTTCTGCCTTTTGCTTTGTGTTTATTAATGCAATTTGCTCAATATTTATTTATTAAGGTATAAAGCTTACTTAAATTCCAAATGTTATGAGACAAAACACTATGAAGAATGAGTTCAATATGTATTCCACATGCTTGTTACCGCAGTCAGGTGAGAAGGGTTCATGTGCATGTAGTCTGCAGACCTAAAGGGCTTTTGTTCTTCATAACCAACCTTCTCTGAGACACAATGAGCTAAGGAAAATGTTACAGCCAGATAAAACTGGATGCAGTCATACTTGAACATTATTTAATCCTGTTGTGCAATACCTCACAGTAAAACCACCAGTCATAGGCAGCAGAATTATTTATCTTCGTTTCACAGAAGAAAATCTTCCTTAGAATCAATTTGGTGTTTCACTTTCTGGGTTTTTTTCTGGTGTTTCCCAGCGAACTAGTGCTGGACAACTTGTTCTTGAGTCAGGAAACTCCGTCTGGACATGATGGAGGATGCTTACAACTGTCCCAGCAAAGGCGTGTCAGGCTTAGTACAGCTGTTTCCTCAGCTCACTCAGGAGGAATTATTCTCACTCCTTTTACTCTCACAGCCATTTACTTTTTGGTGGTGCTAATCATGATTCCAAGCTGTGAAAACCTTTCCCACTGGTAGTAGCATGCTCTCTGGAGGAGCTGCCACTAAAACCTCTGTGTGTTGGGCAGGCAGGTCACAGGATTATCTTGGTGACCTGTGGCAGTGCCACCACTCCTCACCTCCAGTGCTGGGTGTTGTTCCATTAATCCAGCAGTGTTTCCCTCACCCTGTTTCCAAGAGGGAGCAAAAATGCAGCAATAATAAGGGTATTTTAGCCTTATAACTACAAAGATCCAAATAAGAATAAACTGTCCAGGATCTTGCACAAGTAATGGAGACAAAGGGTACCTGAAAATCTGCCCACATTGCTTTAGAGATCACTGCCAGCATCCTACATCTGTGCACCATATGAGCAAGTGAGAAAGTGTCTTTGAGAAGGGTGTAATGTTGGTCCTGTGTCAATAATGGATCTAGTCCAAAGTACCGAAGCATCTGCTCTGTATTTCGGTATTTTATTTCTTACACTTGTAAGGATATTTGAGAAGGTGAGTATCCACACCAAAAAGACTGCACTTGAAAGAAAAACTAAGACGTGGTCACCACCAGCCAAAATGCTCACTATGCTAGGAGGTACTTTGGACTCTCCTTCAGGCTGCATGTCAGCATTGGAATTGAATGATCACCATATGTAGGTCTGTAAAGCTCTGAAATCAGCTGTGTGGAGAGCAGCTCTGAGATGGTTACTGCTGGGTGGTTAACTGCCAGTGCAGGAGAATTAAATTATTATTGGCTCCCAGTGTGACTGCTATATGCTGTTAATTTATTACCTGCTGCTTAATTGCCAGCAGAGTGGACTAAGTCACTTCCTTGTCTCGGGGAGTATCACCAAAAGAGGTTTGTCAGTGGAGCCCAATCAGAGAGGCCCACAGGCCGTCCTAGATGTGAGATAAGTGCACGTGGGAAGTGGGGTTTGGAAAGCAACAATTTAATCCGTATCCTGTAGACTCACTCACAGAAAATATGGGCTTCTGCTATATGTGACCTGGAAGGGAATGAGTCACAGCCACAGTTCATCCTTTTCTCTTCTGCAGCCTCTCACTGACCCAACAAGGAGAATTTTCTTTTTCTACATTTACAACATAATTTGCTATGCCTTGGGAGGGGTGAGATGCTCTTTTGTGTTGGGATGTTCTCCCCAGCAGTACCAGCGGAAGGCAATTACGATGCTGGTGATGTGCTCTCCTTCCCTGAAGAGTTAATGAATTCCATCCTCCTATTGTTGCAGAGTTTCCCCAGGACCTGCAGCAGGGCAGGATCCTCCACACTCTGCAAAGGGTTTGCTTCCTGGTAACAGAGCAATCCATTAGCTTTTGTAGCTGTTGTTCTTAAACTGAAAGCTCTATGCTCTGAAGCCCAGCAGGAAGAGATAATTAGCACTAAATTGTGTATTCTGGGCAAAATCCATCCACTTCTGCCAAGATTTCACAAGGCCTCAAATACAGTGGAAATACATGTGGGGTGGATGCTTTTTGCATAAATGTGGAAGGAAGTGTGCATGATTGCCCTCTTGGTCAGCGCAGCCCAGAAACAGGATCTGGGGTCGATGGGGGTCCGTGCCAGCTCCACACCCTGGGTGAGTTGCAGGTTTGGTGATGACAGCTCCAGCAGGGGATGGGGGCAGTGCTGCAGGGACAAGTGGCTGCAGTGACATGCAGGGGAAATAGCCCCTACCCCAGCCATTCCCCTTGTCCTGCTGCCTTCCTCAGCTTTCTTTTGTGCACCCTGCTTCCAGCCCTGCTGGGCACTACATTGCTCTTGGTCCTTCAATAAGATGGGCTAGTGGATGCCCCAGGCTTCAGTTTGGGAGTCTGTTGCAGGACAGAGAGAAACCCCAGATACTGCACAGCACTATCACTGCAGCATGATGTAATTCTTTATCCATGCACTGGGTGCCCTTGTTATATGTGCTTTAATAAACACTCCACTGTTCCAAGTCTTCCTCTGCTTCACAGCACGCACAGTTCAGATGCTTGGCCACAGGCTTTTGGCCATTTTCCCCTAGGAAGTGTCACCTGAATCCAGCTGCTGGTCCAGGAAGATCTAGGTCTTCTGTGGGTCCAGTGTGATACCTGGCAGCCCTGGCAGGTGCATACTGAAGATGCCCACGTTGGAGATGCCTCCAACACCGTGTGTCCAGGCCGTGTCTCCAAGGGCCAGCAGTCACTCCTCAGACTGGTGCTGTGACTAAGAACCATCATGTCCCAGAGCTTATCTCAGCTTCATTGGAGCATTTCAGGGCTAAACCATGCAATGTCCCAGACAACTGGGTGTGTTCAAAAGCAGTTGGTTGTGATGAATGCTGGCCACAAAACTGGATCCTGAGGGGAGTCTTGGAGGACTTTGATCTGAGGAAGCTCTGGCTCAGACAGATAAAAGGTCTGAAAATATTCTGACAAGTGGTCTAAATTTGCACAGTCCTGCTGTACCAAACCTTACCAAACAAAAGCAGAGAGTGGAAGACATCACACTTCACACCACCAGTTTATAGTGGGTAGACAGAGGTCAAGTTTCTGCCAGACAGCTAAGTTTTAAGTTTTCCTCATCTTCCCATTTCCACACAGAAAATGCCCAATTCATCAGCCTTTTGTCTCCAATTGCATAATCTAAACATTTGGGCTTTCATATGAGGATCTTTGGGCCTTGACCATCCATTTTCCTTAACACATGATGCTGTGAACTGGACACCAAACTACACAGAGAATGCACTGGTGGCAATTAGAGCACAGTAATTTCTTCCATGTTTTACATGGAACGCACTTGCAGGTGTGTGTGTCCCAGGATGGCATTTGCCTTCTCTTTTGTTGCGGGCAGACAATACCAAACATGCAAACAGTTGCTGGATCTCTAAAGACTGTGGGTCCCTTTCTGCACAGTCTGCACTGCCTGGCAGGTCACTCTTCATGAGGGCCACAGGTTGGGCTCATTTGTTGGTAACTTTTGCATTTGACATTTCCCTCTTAAGTGTTTTTTACTGACATCTATTTGATTTCTGACCATACCTCAGGGGTTTTCAGAATCAATTTGGATTCAAACCTTGTCTTCCTGTGGGAAATGGTGTAAGATGACTTGTGGACAAGATGATCGTTTATCTTAGTTTGGGTACTAAAAGGGTAGTGAATCTTGGCTACATGGACTTGTGCTTGACAGGCTGGAGAATTAGTTTACTCAAAAGGCTTTAACACTTCAGATAGATTACTATTGGTTTCCCTTCTTTATTAGATGTCATAATGATATGGATATTTGGATAAAAAACGTAGAGATTGTTCACTGCATTGTGAGCTGCTCTCCCGTCCCTGGCTACCACCACTTACTCTAGAACTGCTTTTATTAAAAGGACTGGCTGTGATATGGCCTAGAAGCTCAGTTCTGTTCTTGGTTTTCCATTCAGGCTGCTGGGGCAGGATGGGAGGTGTGAGCACTGCCAAGGCACAGTGGGATCTGTAGGAGATCCCACTGTGCAGTTCACTTCACATTGTGCCCAAAATACTCCAAACAACAAAGGCTGAGTTTGGCCTGGTGTGCAATCTCATACAGCTTAGCAGATCCTGGCACGGCCAGGTGAGCACAGCCTGGTTCACCCCACAGCCCAAGGCTGAGTCCTCAGGCCAGGCCTGGGCAGGGGTCACTCTGCCATTTGGATACTCTGTCGTGCCATTAAGCAACCAGCAAAGAACTTTCTGGCATTCAGCTGTCAAATGTATCATGATTAGATCAGAGTGTGCTGTGAGGTTTCTTGTTTTCTTAGGTGATGCATGATGTTAAGTGCCAGCTATGGCTTTCATAATAGCTTTGGACCACTGCCTTTGCCTAATCTGTGCCAGATTTGTGACAAACCTTGTTGGAACATTATTTAATCCTCCCAATATGACAATGAAATATTGACTTAAAAAAAAAAAAAAAGGCAGCTCACAGTCCATTTTCCAACTAGATTTACATTTTCCTTGATATTAAATTTAGACTTTTTCCCACTAGTTTCCATGTAAGTATGTTTTCTGGAAGTGTGTTTTCATTCTCATTGAGGAAAATGAATTAAACTAAGAGGATGTACAAACACGAGTATCCAGCAAAAGCTTACTGCTTCCATCCCAGCAGGACTATTTGTATAACATTCTTGTAAAGTTAGACATTGAGTTTATTATGGAACCAGGATTTTTTTTGTTTTCTTTTCTATTGAAAGCAATAAAAAATTAAGTTATGGGAGACTTTGCTTTGGAAAAGCAGTAAGAAAGAAGCAAAGAAGCTTGGCAGCAGACATGTCAGGTGCTGTAAGCCCAGGGAGTGCTGTTAGTTCAAAGAACCTGAGTGTTACAAAGTAGATGGTCTTCCAGGAAGGTAAGAGCCAGATCTTCAGAGCTATTACTGTGGCAATGTTGCTGTTGACTTCAAAGGTGCTGGCTGGACTTGCAAAGGGTTATCAAGGCTTTTTGCGGAGCATCAGATATGGGACTACTGTTGAATTTGTAAGGACTAGAAACCTGACATCCCTTTGAACATATGATGCCAAGTGCATCTCTCATTGTTACTAGATAGGTCTCTTTCCAGTTACTGATTGCTTACAGTGCTGGGTGCCTCTGGATGCCTCAGAAATTTGCTAAATTTTTACAAAGACTTTTTTGTTAATTCCTATGCCTGTATGCAACTTCCCTTCCCCCTCCATGCCCTAAAATAATTCCTGTGGGATTAACAGCACCCATGTGTTGGATTTGCAGCACCTGCTCTCAGATGGACTGTGAGTGTGTTCCACAACATGAGCAATTCTGCTGCAGAAAGAAAAGATAAGAAAAGTGGCTTAACTGGATCCTTCATGGCTTCTAGAAACACCTCAGTCTTTGGACAATAATCCAGAAACTAAGCAGGTGCTGTTGGTATGGCAAGTAAGACCTTCTGCTGGTGACAAGATTTGTCATCATTCATAGGACAAATCCTCTTGAATGAATGCATGAATAAGGAAGATGGCAAGTCACTTTAACACCCCATCTGTGTCCTGATTTCTGTGAGAAAAAGGTGCTGCTCTTTGCCTGGATCCCTGGGACATGTTGCTGGACAGGCTGAGCTGTCCCCACGAGGGAGCCTGCCCAGGAAGAGCAGGTGATGGTGTAGCTGTGGGCAGCAGCAGCTTCAGCATGTCAACAAATCTTCCCTCAAAGCTCAGAGGGATCTGCAGAGATCCACCCTCACATACACCACTGGTTATTTGTGCCGTAGAGGTGTCTCTCATTCCTTCCTGTATCTGAGCTCCCAGGAATAACTCTGGCTCCCGGGTTCTGGCTGAGAAAACCCTCCCTCTGTCCCTTCCATCCTCCTCCCTCCATCAGCTTCTTCCAGCCATGCTGGCATTTGGAGCTCTTGGAAGGAGCGGTGCTTTGTTTAGCTCTCATAACTTTTTCTGCCTGAAAATTAAAAAAGAAGGGAAAAAATTAATGTTTGAAGTAAACACATGAAACTGTTTTGAACCCCAGAGCTAAGCTGTGTCTCGAAATTAATTATATTTCTCTATAAAGAGATGCAGTAGGTCAAAGGACATGGTGAAGTAATACATTATGGGGAGGCTGACAGGAGAACAGTAAGTTTGGGCTTAAGTGAAAAATTTTTTGCTTTGCTGGCTGTTGGTATGGAGCCAATAACAACAGAGCAGGAGCTGTCTTGAAATGACCATGGAGAGCAGGTGTCTTGCAGACAGTGTTGGAGCTACTGAAAATAATACTCTGAGCACTTCTGTTCAATGTCTAATAATAATAATAGTAATAACAATGATGATAATAATAATACTTGCCCTTTGTGGGATGCATGAGCACTGAAATACTGTTTTATTAGCAATCACTTTGCCTCCCTGGGAAGAATCATATAGGACCCCCTCCACACATGGAAACAAGGAAGTGTCTTTTGTTTTAATGCAAGTTTTGGGGTTTACAATATGCAGTCTGTTGAAGAGTCAGGAGCTCAAAGCCATCAGAATTAAGAGATTTTCCTCTCTCCAGAGAGCCACACAGGCATCTGCTACCTACCAGCCCTTCTGACAGCAGCTCTTTTTGTTCCCCATTTTGCACGCTGTTTCACTGCAGCAAGCTGAGAAGCAGCACTACATTCCCAGAACCAGGAGTTGTGTTCCCAATTTCCAGGGGAACAGGGACTGCTGTTACAACCCCCAGTCTATGCTGCCTACTCCACAAATCCAGGAAAAACTTCTTATTGTGCTCAAAACCCTTTCACTCTCCTACCAGTCTGTGAAGATCTTTTCATTAAGTAAAAGCCCTATGTACAGATCCTGAAGGGAGATGAGCACCTGGAGGCCTCTTGAAGCCAACAGGAGTTGCTTGCAAGGGCTAAAGACCTCTCAGAATTTGACTGTGAGGACTTAACAATCCACCCTCTGACATGCCTTTTATTTCCCCCCAGTGTCTATTATTTTAGACCCTGTAGTTGCTGCAGCATGTGTTTCTCCTCCAGAGTCATAGCATACAAAACTGCTTTGATTCCTGATACAACTTCAGCTGGCTCCTCTCACCACACTGCTGAAAGATGAATTAGAAATGGTTTCCCCGTGTTGCAGGCACGGCTGAGCACCCCCAGCTCGCCCCCAGCCCACTCTGGGCAGGCAAAAGGAGTGAGATGAGAGATAGACAGCACCAGAAACTGCAGGGCCAAGGGAAAGCTTTCCACTCAGATCAGGCTCCGGTGGCTTTTTGCAACAGTCACACCAAAAGCATTAAGTCCTTGTACTGGTAACAGTGAGATTTGTACCTGTATTTATGCCAGGGACTGTAGCACTACACGAGAGGCAAGCTTTCTCCCTGAGTACCTAACCTCATTGCTGGGTAGAGGCAGGAAAAAAAATTACCTTCTTTCAGATACGTGAAGCTTAGACATTCCTCTGAAACGTTGAACACCAAATATTGCTAGAGAAGAGCCCTGGGCTGGGTTATTTTTCATGAATGGTGTGGCAAACCATTATTTCTGAAGAAGAAAAGGGCTCATATAAGCAGGTGTGCTGCATTTAATGGAGGTTTATAGTATCAAGTGACTGAAGGGAAAAGATGGATTGATATCTTGCTGGTTAGTGTTACGAGGGGTTGATAAATGTTATTGATATGGCAATTTTTCTCTGAAGACTAGATAATTAAATAAGTCTGTGCTAATTGCATGATGGAATTGTATTAGTCATAACAAGATTCTCTGCAACATTTTTAAGTGCTCTTCCAGATGAGATTACAAATATGCAGAGGAAAACACAAAAAATTATTCAATTTCATGTCACCTCTGGGTTTTTTGACCAGAGAGAGAAGCACTATAATAGAAACTCATGAAGGCACATAATTTTTGCTAAGAAATGAACTGAAATTATCTGCTAATGTGGGGGTAAGGGGGATAGCATGGCAGGAGAGATGTGGTCAATGTCAGAAATAAAAAAGTAAGAGGGAATCCTACATAGGATAAATAATAAGCCCGGAGAGACATATTGTAAGAATAATTACATCAAAGCCAGCCGAGTCCAAGTGTGTGTCACTGCCGAGGGCAGGGCAGGGCAGGACACAGGTGGGGTGCTCCAGTTTCCCAGGCAATAGATTCATCTGTGACAACATCACTGAAATCTGCCAAGACCAGAGCATTATTGGAACTTAGAAGTCACAAGCTTCCCCAGTTCTTCCAGTCTGATATGCCTTTGAGCATACGGTGCAAGAGGGAGGGGAAAAAACGGGAGGAGTCCTTTGAGTGGCAGGTGCACAGGCAGACAGAAAAGCCCGAGCTGGAGAGAGAAAGAAGGGTTTCTATAGAAGCAAAAAAAATTCCTGAGAAAATAAAATCAGTTAAGACCAAGAAGTGAGCTGAACTACTGCCTCTCAGGGTGAATTGATAAATCAAATCAGGACGTTAACATACAAAATCTGTAACGGAGTGAGGGACAGTGGGGGGAAAGGAAAAGAAAACATGGCACAAGGAAGGACAAATGGGGATGGAGGATAAGCTCCTTTCCCTGGTTTCTTGGCAGTGTTCTGCCACCTTGGTGGGTGTCCAGTCTGAGTCAAAGAGCAAGAGCAGGATTCAAAGTGCGTGTGGCAGGTGGGGGGTGACGCCGGGCAGGTGCAGAGGGCGCTCAGAGCCCAGCGCGGCTGCTCCCAAGAGGGGACGGCGCAGGGGAAGGCATGGCTGCTGAAGAGTGTGAGAAGCCAGAGGCAAAGAGCACAGCTGGAGAGAGGGGCAGAGAGGCTGTCAGGAGGGAAAGCCTTTTCTGCCAGGGCAATTGCCCGTGGGGAGGGCAATAGAGGGAGTCTTCACAGGTCAGGCTAAGCAGCTTCTTTCCATCTGCTCATAGAGGAGGAATATCCAATCTCTACTTTCCTTTGGGTCCTCCTGAGTCAAATGCTGCTTCCAGGCAGCAGGAGGTTTCTCTGAAGCAAATGCAAATACAGGGAGGCAGTGGTGGAACTGGACTCAGCTGTGAGAGCTCATCAGGAGACAGAAGAGGGAAGACTCAGCAGAATCTGGGCAGAGATAATGGGCAGGGAGGAAAGCAGCTCAGATGTAGAAAGTTCCCTGGGGGAACAAAAATTTAGGCAGAAGATGAGGAAAAGGGGAGAGACTGTGGGGAAGACACCTCTTTCTCTGTGGTAGGCCACAGACAGCAAGAGAGATTTATAGGGAGTAGAAAAGAATATGCAGACCATGAAGGAAAACTGGGGAAAAAAGGGAACCAGACTGGTGCCAGGAGCAGACTGAGAGCAGCAGGGAGAGGGACTGGGAAGAGGAACAAGGCTGAGGAGGCCTTTGATCAAGAGCTTTCGGCTGAAGATTTGGGCTGAAGGAGCTGTGAAATCCAGGCAGATGTTGTGCCCTGATGTTCTGCCTGTTCTAATGTGTTCACTGGCTGGGCAGGAAAAGGCTGCCTGCAGCCAGCATTGTGCCACAGGCTCCCACTCTGCTCCCCTATTAAAGCTTTTACAAGGTACCTGTAGGCACAGAGCAGTACCTGCTTCTTCCAGAGCCACTTACTGAGCACCAAAGGAGAGTGGCTTTAATTCCACCCCTTTTTGTCATCAGCCATAATAGCTGCAACAGCCTTAAATAGGTGTATTGGTAATATTTGAAATGGCAGATGAGACTTAAATAGGTATTTTGTGTAGAGCAACCTTTTTTCTTAGCAGTTTGTGCAGTGAGGATTGGTGAGCAAGTTTCATTTCTGCTTTCTACCTCTTGTAAATTTATGCATTTTAGACTCAGGCATCTGGCAGGCTGTGTAGGAAGAGCACTGCTCTCAGATGCCTGTTGGCAGCTCTTATGAGAATGAAATTGTGCCCCTTTTGTGTGACATTGCCCTGTAATTTAAAAATAAAATAAAGTTCCATGTAACATGTTTTAACCCATCATAAGTAAAAAACCTAACAGGAGACATAGTCCTGATTTTTCAGTTAAACCTCTTTTCCAATAAAAAATAACCTGCAACTTTCAGGGGCAGATTAAAACTTTGCTGAAGTTGTACACTTCTGCATAGTTCAAAGGTTGCTGGATAAATTCCCAAGGAACATCCCTCCACCTTCCATCCATCACAGTCACTTGACTGAGCAGTGGGAGAAAGAGCTGGAGATGACAGGCCATGGGGAGAGTTGCTGAGAAATACAGAGCAAAAGCAAAAGCAATGGGAGAGGAGCCAGAAGGGACAGAGCAGCTCCCTCGTGCAGGGCCGAGCATTTCTTTTTGCTGGAGAAGCAGGAAATGCCTCAGCTTCTGCAGTGGGACTGGTGCTCCTTGGAGTATTTCCAGCCCAGGCCCCTTGCTGGTTCCTCTTTCGTGGCCAATGCTCTTCCTCATGGACGTGCTTCTTCTGTGCAGCCCCGGGCCCTGGCTGCTGGCCCTGGCTGCTGTGGTGGGCCTGCACTGCCTCCTCCAAGAGAGGGAGTGGCAGAACCTGGGCCTGGAAGCAGAGCCAGAAATAGGGAAGGCGGGTGCTGAATCACAGCGTCCCAGTTTAGCCTCTGCTGGTCACATGCCGTCTGCTCCCTGGCACAGGCATCAGCAGAGCCCTGCTCCACCTCTGCCTTCCACTCACAAGTGGAGCCATGAGCTGGAAAAAAGCAAATGCTAGTTAAAACTGCAACATCTTGAGGCAAGGATTAAGAAAAAGTAAAAAAAAAAAAAAAAGCCAACACCTGATGGGGATGACTGTAATGCTCTGCATCATCTTACGTAAATGCTCTTTCTCAGCTGTCCCAGTTTGAAAGTGTGGGTGAGGGTTTAGCCATGTTAAAACTGGCATCTCAGAGGCTGCTGTTGTTTGTCATGTTGCTAAAATGAGGTTAAATTATAATGGGAAGGATACTGGTAATGATTGGGGTCCATATAATCACAGAAGAAAAGAGAAAATATTGTTGTCAGAAACAGCAAAGGCCCAGGCAACAACTATAATGAATGTATCAAACTGGATGTTTGTATTGCAATGTATTTTATTGATACAAATATGCTCTGCAGTACCATGTCTTGCTTCTCTCCTTCTAGGGTGGCTGCATTTTGGTCAGCGTGCTCTAAGCCCAGTCCTGGTGCCAGACATGTCAGGGCACTGACTCTATTCCAGCAGTGAAGGCGAGGCTGGACACCAGGGATCTGCTGCCTCCCAGTTCTCGGGCTGGCTCTTACACAGCACCATGGCAGGCTGAGCCCCCAGGCTTCCCAGCACCCCAGTCCTTCAGACTCACCCTGCACGTGCCCTGGCCATGGGCCACGTCTCCAAGATTCCCAGAGGGAAGCTCTGGTGCACAGACAGGGACAGCCATCACATGCCTGTGAGACCATCAGTGACCAGGATGGGACAAGTAAGTCAGTTCACAGTGAGTCTTGCCAGCCCTGGGCAGACACCAGAGGCACAGCTCACTTCCAGTTGATCTTGTCTCTCCCTCATTCCCTGCACAATGGTGAAGGTGGCACAGAGGTCCCCACGGTGTTTGGCCATGAGGATGAGGCAGTTCTTTTGCACTGCCTCTTTCTGGTTAAGGGAGCAGCAAGCAGAACCCACAGTGAGCTGCCCTCCTGGAGTTAAGAAAAGTCAAAAACCCCAAAAGGAAGTGAAAGCACCCTTTGTAGAACATGGAAATGCTGAGGAGGTGCTTCATGCTCCAGCAGCCAGAGAGGCTCAAAGGGCAGCAGAAATCCCCGATGTGTCAGCAGTAGGTGAGGCAGAAGAGGCAGCACTGCAGACATCTGAAGGAAGCAGATGGCAGGCAGCTGAGGCAGTGAGGAGGAGCTGCTTAGTCCCTGCTGGCGCCAAGGAAGGGGATAAAAGACAGGCTGTGTGTCCCAAGACATGGAGAAGGGCACAGTGAGGGAAGACAGCAACCCACTGCCAGTCTCAAACACCCAAAGAGGAGTGGAGTGTGATGTGTAAGAGCTGCACCATAACTACCCTAATACAGGTCAGGATCAGGCTTCTCTCAGGAATCTCTGCAACAATTTTCCCCCATTTCTACTGTAATCCTGCAGTTCCGCCGTTCTGCTTGTAATCTCCTCACAAAAGGGATTCTAAGCAAAGCTATGGGGTGTGTTCACAATGCAAAGCTTTCAATATAGGTCTCTTAATCAATCTTTCCTGAAAATTGTATGTTACAATACAAAGAAACATTTAGAAGTGAAGAGGCACCTAAAACGTAAAGCATAACAAAGTTTTTAGGTGTAGTGACCAAATTATGGTTGCAAGAGCATGGGCCTGAGATCCTAAGGCAAACCAGCATGCAATATATCTTTTTTTTTAAAAAAAAAAAGCAAAGGTAAGAAAGGCAAAGAAAGGGGCCCCTGGAAGGAATACTTTTTGCATTAAGAGATTACAAGTAATAACAACCAGCTGGAGAGTGAAAGATCTCAAATTTATGTAGAGATTGTCGAACTACTCAGACTAAGCATGCCAAGAAGATAAACCTCTCTCTTCCAGGTCAAGTTACTGCCAGGTAAATTATGTCTAAGCTCTATTTGTAAGAAGCAACAGTGACCTCACATGGCTTTCTAAATTATTCCAGCAGATTTTGATCCCAGATCTTGTTATTACCTTGATGAAATAATCTAAATTCAAATCAGGCAGCCAGGTCTGAATGCCAGGGCACTCCTGTTCTCATGGAAATGAAACATCTTTACATGATGGGAAAGTTGGTGATATGGGGTGGGAGATGGAAAATACTGCTCAGCCCTTGAAGGATCCTGACAGATCATGGGCAGGGACTGATCCAATTATCTGATACCTATTTTGCATCCAATATTTTCGATACCAGTTATCTCCTTGCAGCTGACTTGGGATGGTGAAGGAGTGATACCCCAGCTTTGATGTTTCCCTACTGACAATTTTTGGGCTGCACTTTTGGGCAGCAGTGTCTATTTGAGAGAAAACTTTTATTTTCACAGCCCTTTTGATATAACAGGCATTTGATTTCTAAGGCATCAGTAACTGCTCAGCATAGGCACCAAATACAGGAACTCCTGTGAGAACTCCCTCTCTGCTCTCCATGGCCCTACTGCAAAGCTCTTACAGGGCCTGGGCCAGGATCCTTACAAATGGGACACAGCACTGTCCCACAGTGACCCACAGCAAAACCACAGTAGCATTTTTCTATGGGACATCCAAGGCAAAATTTCCTACTAATGCCATACAGCAGTACTAGGGCCCTGGGGGCAGAGGTTTTCTGGCATCCCAAGGCCAAAAGGTACCAATGCAGCTTCCCCTGCCTGTGTTCCCAGATCGAGAAAGAAGAATTTTAAGCATTTTAAGTTGCAAAGTAGATGGCTCTTCAGTATAATCAGAGCTCACAGAGTAGCTTATTCTGACCAACTGCACTGATGGTGACAATGTGGACAGTACTTAAACTTCCAACCAGGAAGCTCCTGAGCATAGAGTGCTTCAGTTCAGCACCAGTGTGATTACAGCCATCTCCTGGTTAGCAGTAAACCTTGTGCCAGCTTTGCTATGGTCCCAGAGCTACAGATTCAGGGTGTGTTTGTACATGTGACACTGCCAAATCAGCCCATGTCACATGTTTGACACGAGCTCCAAGCAGTCTGCAGCAAAGTGGGCAATAAAACCTCAGGAAGGATTTGTAGATGCTCAGGTCTGTTCACAGCCCATGGCAGAGTCTGAACACACACCGGAGTGACAAATCCCCTCGGAGCAGGGTGCCTGCCTGAGAAACTGCCTGCCAAATAGCTGCTCACATGGTAGTAAGTGTGCATAGGGTTTGTTTATAAGAGACCTGTGCATGACTGCCTGTGGAGGAAGAGGAGAGGGCCCAAGGTCACCCTTTATTCGGAAAGGAAGATGCTGAAGAAAGTCGGTGCTGTGTGTGCAGCTTTCCCCCACCTCTGAAAAGCATTCCTGAAAGCTGACACTGCCAGTAATTTTTTGTTTTGTTCCAAGGTGCTCATACTTCAGATGGCGACATCTTGACATTCACATCCATTATGTGAACGGATTGCGGAAATAACTCAGCTCTTACTCTCTCTGTGATATTAATCCCCAGCTGCTGGCTGCAGCACAGAGCTGCCTCAGACCGCAGGCACCCCAAGAGCCCACCAGCTCCCCGGCCCCTGCTGTGCTTGGCTGCAAAGAAGGCAGAGGAGCATTTCCTAAATCAGCCTTTCCCTGCTTCAAAATCTGAATCCAAGTTGGCACATTAGAGCTTTCCTCCTTGCTGTGCAGCCACAGGTGCTTGGGGTGAAATATAAGGCCTTTAACGTGAGCATTGTGATAATATAATTTCCCATCATGGGAACCAGACGGGCTTCATTAAACAACGGCTCAAAATTGTACAAATGAGAAAGGAGCCTGCAAATTAGGATACACAGCTCTTGTTCACATGGCAAAACATCATTAGCTTTGAGGTGGGAGACTCTGTTACCTTTTACACCCTGTTGACTTTTAATGCTGGTGTTTTTAATACACATGCTGCAAGCTGGTTTGGAAAATACAAACTGTGGTAATTGCTCCAAAGCTCAGTTCATCATTCCTGGGAACAGATGTCAGTGGGGAAGAAACCTGCTGAAGGAGAAGGGGAGGAGTGATAGAAAGAGCTGAGGAGTAGAAAAGCAGAGTAATTTGCGTGAGTGAAATAGGTTACCCATCTGGACAGAGAAAGGGCTGGCAGTGCTCAGGGCTCTGCCATGGTGCCTGGTTCTTGCTTTTACCACTGGACATTTACACGTTCGACAGAGTTTAGGGGGAAACACATCAGATGAGGGATACATCAAAGGCTGAAAAACAAATGGTCCCTTTGCTTAAGTGTTGCCTCAGCTTAAACCTTGCCTAGCCCCAAAAAACAAAGGTGATGCATTTTCTTTCTGTCTGTCTTTCTTTGAGGATGGAAGGAAAAAAGAAGGGAGGAAGACTTGAAGTGGAAAAGCAAAACCAAACAAAAAAAGTCTCCATGGACCCGTTCGTGTGAATGCTGCCGAGGAGAGCAAAGACGCGCTGACAAAACAAGCCAGGAATGCTGAGGCCTGAGTTCTGAAACACATACGGTTTATGTTGTTCTTACCACAAACCAAAAATATGTTCCCATTTGAAATGGTTGAATCCACAGCTGTTTCAAAATCCCTTGGTACTTCTGAGACAAATGATCCAAGTCAGACTGTGCTAACAGGGTCAGTTTGAGAGCCAGGCGAGAGCTGTGACTGATGCAGAATCACTGCAGCTCCATCCTTTTCCACATCAATCATAGCTCAATGAAAATCCTGTGGGGCTGTTGGGCTCTCTTACAATATTGTTTACATTACAAGATGATGTAAAGCTCCTCCAGCAAAACTGCACTGCTGGATTATGATCTTCACTAACAGCAAAAGAGCTTAAGTTGCAGCTGCAGGACAGCACAGAGAGATGCAGGCACATACCCCCAAATTTACATCTACAAAAGCAGTCATTAATGTTTCATAAAATACACCCATTGATTCATCTCTGCAGGCAAATTCTCTCCCTTTAAACCGATGATTATAAAGCACCTTGGGGCGAGTCTACATCCTAGATGGTCTATAAAGTAACCAGCTTGTATTGTCATAAGAGCTGAAATGGCTTTAATCCATTTCCTCACAATAGCAGTTTTAATTCACTCCAAGAGGGCTGGCTGTCAAGAAAATAGTATTTTTCTCAGATTCACACCTGAGGTCAAAACCTTGCCCTCTATGCCAGAACTAATAAATCACATTTCTTTTTTCCTGTTCCTTTTGAACAGTGAGGATAGTCTTTTGCAGAAAGACAAAAAAAGGGTCTTTGCAGGAGCGTATGCAGCATCGTGGGGGAGGGATGTGGAAAAAGTCCCAGCAGCATCCCATAATCATGTACCGGGGAGGGCAGGCTTGCAGCTGTGCCTGGCCTTGAAAAGAAAGACTCAGCACCTGTTTACTCTTGACTGAAAGGTCTCAAGTTATGGCTGTAATGCTCTAATACACCCCATTAAATATTTGCATATTAAACATACAGAAAATAAAACCCTTTTGAAGTGACAGAGAGTGAATAGCATTGCAGCCTCTCCCACTCTCCACTGGTCCCTCTAATTGGTCCCTCTCATCCTGACACTTGATTGCTGTGGAGACAGGGTGGGTTTTAAGGCAGAAATTCCCCAGACATTCCAGTGGTGCACAGCAGTAGCTGCTCACAGACAAAGCCCTGGCAGTTGCCATCACAGGATCTGGGAGCTGGCAGCCCTTCTCTCAGCCAAGGAGAGGAGACTAGACTGTGTCTCGTGCAGTGTCAACAGGAGCAATCACGGCAGGTCATGACCTCCCTTCAGCCCAGCTTTCTCACTATCAAAATCCCTTCCTCAAAGCAAGGGGAAGTCTGAAATCCAGAAATATTTCTTTCTACCTGTAGACTCTGCCTGAATCCCCTAAGCCCCTGTGAAAGGTCCTCCTAACTACCACAGCTCTGGCTGTAACTAAAGGCAGATGAAAGACCTTCTCTGGGCTGCTCAGCAAAACGTCAAGGTGCCCACAGAGCCTGCTGCCCTCAGCCACCCAACAGCTCAGCATACCACGATGGTTTGGGACCAGCCTGCCCATCCACAAATGCCCTGCACCCGTGCCTGCAGATGGAACTGGATCTTGCTGCACTTCCCAGCTCAGCGTTTGAGCACTTGGACAACCTGCCGGCTAGCAGCCCCATGGGGCTGGGGAGCACTGGCAGCACTGGGAGCATCCGTACCAAAGTTCCAGAGGCTGGCCCGTCCCCTGGCCAGTGCTGTTGGGATGAATGCTCTGCTTCATGGCACCGCAGCCCCGGGCCTGGGGACAACGGGAAATGTGACCACATCAGCCATTTTGCCATGCACATTTGGCAGACTCAGCTGAAGTCAGACTTGCACGTGGTTTCAGAGGTAGTCGATGTCTGGTTTGATGTTCTGTTGACATGGTTTGTTTTCAGTTGTGGTTTTAAGCACCAGCCTCACAAGTGCTCCCGCCTGTACAGAATGTTTTTCATTTGAGTGGCAGCAGAGGCCCCCTCAGCTCACAAGCTGGGTTTGGACCATCAGCAGGAGAACATTTAAGAAATGGCATTTCTGCCTGGGGTATGAACTTGTTTGGGGCTTTCCAGCTCTACAGCCTGCATGTGAACCACAACCCTGGCCTTGCAGAATGCAGGAGAAGACATTACCAACTCCTGATGTCCTGGCCATGTCTGGCATCCTTGCCAAAGGTCCCAGGACGGCCTGGTTGCACTAGAGCAGCAGATACCAACCACCTCATGCTTTCAGAGACAACCCTGCAGCAGCTAGCCCTCATCTTTGCACCCCTGAGCTCCCTCACAGAGCAGTGAGATGGCCACCCTGGCACGGCTGGCCCATGGCCTGGGGGCAGAGGCAGGTGCAGGAGAAAGCCCCTTTCGGTAGCCTGCATCTTTGTAATCAATGCTGCCGTGTGCTCTGCAGCATCAGAGGAAGATGCCTCATGCTGGGAAAGGATGCCTGATGCTGCCCAGTCTCCAGGGGTGTTCCTTCCACTGCCACATACTGGAAATGCTCTGCTCCTGGCACAAAGAAGCTTTATTCTTATGGCAGAGACTTTTATTGAGCCGAAGGAACTTGCTGAGTACAACAGCCCCCTTTGTATGGCTGCTTCACCCATGAGCCATACGCAGTCCCAAGGCAAGGCCTGAATGCTGCGGAAGGCATTACACGACCCCTCTGCACAGAGATACATTCAGCTCAAACAGTGTTATTTTTGTCTTTCTTCTTGGTCACTGCCAGGGGAGACTCAGATGAAGACAATGGCAGGGAAAGTGTGTATGAGCCCTGCAGACACTTTGTCTTTTCACTTCCAAACATGTAGAGAGGGAAACAAGCTCACTGAGTTCCTGATGTGCCTAATTGCCCAGCAGCAGCAGAAAGTGAATTGGCAGTGTCTGCAGCAACCCGCACCGGCTGGTTCCTCGCCTCACCATATGTCTGCTCAGACACTCACGGCTCCCCTGAACAAGACACATGGCAGCTTGGACACTCCATAAGGGCTGTGCATGCTGTTCTAGAGGAGTAATCAAAAATAATTCCAAATGTTCAGTGTTTCTGTCCTTGCCAGAGACTAGAACTGGGCTGTTATGGTGCCATTCTATTCTGTAGTTTATTATAAGCATTACAGATGTTGGGAATGTAACCCAGCCCTCTTACCAGTCACATTTTTTAACAAATTATTGAATTAAATTAGCAACTAGGTTGGCATTTCCTATTGCTCTTTACTGACTGGGTTGTTTTTCAGTCACAAAACATATTTAATCACAAGTTAGCCTGTAAGAAATGCCCTCTCTGTCAGGTACTACTGCTAAATGACCTTGAGCTAGAATGGTCACAGGCTCTCAGAGGTCTGGAAGGTTCAACTAGTCCTGCTGCTCACCTACAGAGTGGGTTTCTGGAGCAGCACAGCCTTGCCTTCCAGCTGGCTCCTGCCTCCATCTCACCAGCAGAAGATAACACTGCTGGGTGTTACAACAGTTGCCCCTCCACAAATGGACATTTTTCAGAATGACATTAAACGCTGCTCTGAGCTCCTATCTCATTGCACAGAAGTACCTCTTTACTGGGATATGCACAAGCAGCACAGCAGTCTCAGCTTCTTGGTTCATGCTTCCAGGGGAAGGAGAATGCTTGCAAAATCCTTCTCACCAGCATACCATTGTCTGATGACACTAGATGCTCATCGACATTAGGTGCTTCCGTGTGATGGAGGGTGTTTTGGCCAGACATAGTCCTAACAGTGGCAAAGTTTTGCTGTGAGTATTGCATGCAGTTCTCTCTCAGCATTTAGCTTCCAGCAGCAAAAAGTGGACAAGAACGTTTCTCTAAATCTGTTTCCCTGTTGCAGGCACAATCAGGCAAAAATCTCGATTCACTTCTTGTGGCAATGAAACAAAAAACTTTCCCAGCAAATAAGACCACAGATACAGACTCAGAAATTCATTACCCACTGGAGGCTCTACACTTTTCCTTCTCAGCCAGTTTTATACCCCATGGCAGTCAGATATGTGAGCTCCTTTTTTGAATTACCTTTAGTGGGTGAGCACTGTGTAGAGGCAGGGGAGAGCTCTACCAGCTCTAAAGGCACTGGAAAGAGCTTGGATCTGGCCATGAAGTCACCCAGCCCAGGGCATGCCCAGGGGGCACAGAGTGTGCGGAGCAGTGTCAGACTCCCAGGCTGTGCTCCTCTCCTCTGGCAGCTGCGTGCAGAAACACAGATGGAAATGTTTTCCAAGCAGGCACTTTGCAAACCCTCACCCAGGGGGCAGGCAGCACAAATCCTCAAACAAACAGCTACCAGCTGAGGAAAAGTGAGCAGCGTGGCTGTTGTCATAGCTTTGGGCCCACCACTACCGCTGTGCCTGGCACCTCGGCCTCCCCTCCACCTCTAATCCCTCGCCCCTATCTGCTCCAGAGCAAGGCTAGCCTTGGCCAGGCTGCATTTTTTTAAATCTTTTCAGGCTGCCAAAACCCAAGCTGTCAGATACAAGTTAACAGACCGAAAACACAGATGTCCCTTCTTGACTGAGTTTCCCATGCAGACTGGATGTGCTCAGAACAGCTTTTAAGGTCAAAGCCCTGGTCCCTTCCACCAGGCCTGGTTCCTCAGCACTCAGTCACTCGTTGCCAGTGGTGTCCCCCACGCCCATCGCTTTTCACACACCTTGGTTTGACAAAGCACTGGCTTTCGATGTACATGGCTACAATTTATTAGGGACAAAAGCAAGGACTTCATGACACACACACTTTGTGTGATACAGTGCGCTGGGGATCAAAGATTTCTCAGCTACAGTGCTTGAGAGTGACCTGAGGCAGGGGGATTCAAAGTGTGCAGGAAGTTTGTCAAAATGCCATTCTTACTCAGCTGGAAACAGAGATGCTCTGCTTGCTCACAGGCCTGAAGAGACTTAACCTGCACAAAGATACAGCACATTTGTATTATTTGTGTGTTGCCTGTAAAGAACACAGCATTGGGGACCTCTAGGGTTTGCTAAGACCCTCTACTTGGCACCCAAGGCTGAGTACTGAGCACCTTCTTTATCAGTGGGCCTCAGATCTTCTCCATAAGGCAATTATACCTGGACTGAGATCATCACTCAGCTTCCATGTCACTGAAACCTCAGTTTCTCTCCAGACACTGCCAATAAAACTGCATACTCAATGAGCAGATCAGATCTGTCATTATACCAGTGTGGGAGAATCTTGTTAATTTTTTCCTGATGAATGTAGAAGTTTGCCCTCCACCTTCCCTGCTGGCTTACCTATTCCATTCACGTGCCTCAGATTCTGTTCAGGACAGTAAAGCCTTTGAAAGCAGGGGGTGTCAAAACCAAGATAGGCTTGTGCATGGGCCACCACGGTGGGTCCTGGGCAGGGTGACCTGATGAAGCCTTAATACAGGATAAACTGCAATAATAAAAGCAGAACCTAATTGTTGGAATAAAACGATTTTTGCCAAGGCCACCCAAGTTGGTGACTTCAGGGGCTTTGGAGCTGAAAGTGAAAGGCAGTTTTTGTGTGTCAAACTACCAGAGTGAAATCTGATTTCTGAGACACTCACCCACAAAATTATCCCTGAGAAGCCACAGTCATTTTCAACAGTGTCAGGGATACTCAGAACTGCATAAATATTAAAGTAAGGTCTCTCTTAAAGAAATGATCAATAAAATGAAGAAAAAAATAAAGTGAATACAATCATTCCCTGCAATACTGTTTTATTTTGTTCTCTGTTACTCCAGTCCCGGCTACTTTGAGATGAGGTAGTTAAGTCTGAGTTAAGTATTTGGGAGGCATTTCCAGACAGGTGCATTGTTTTTTAAATTGTTTTTTTCTTTTGTCTGAAGCATAAAGAATGGGCCACTGCCAGAGGCAGGGTACCAGGTTTGACAGACCAGTGGTCTGATCAAGTCTGGCATATCCTTTGTTCTTCTGTTCCAATTTAATGCCTGCTGAGAGTGAATTCCAATCATGTGAGGATGTTTTTGCCAATGAATATTTACCAACATCCTGGAAGTACAGTTAAAAAACTAACTCCCAGGGAAGTGAACAGATACTAGAATAAACACTTACAGATAAACCATGAGGTTTTTACTCTAACACTGAAGGGGACAATATTTGGTTCAATTCCCTTGTACATTTAAGACTAAACTAACACAAAGGCACATATTCCATGTATTGTTGTTACTAGACTTGGATTTTTCAGCCATTTGTAAGCATGTGGATCATGTTTAAAGAATATATTATTTTAACAACCCACTCATCCTTACAGTCCAGGAGACAAATAGGCAGGTGATAATCTGATTTCCTTAACTGCAGAGAAAGTAACTTGTTAAAGACACAGTTTGTGCAGATAACCACAAAAATTAAAATCCCTGATTAGTACCAGGAACTCCTCCATCATGTTGAGTCCATGGCTATGTCTGCACCTCTCATCCTTAGCAACTGCTGTCCCAGTTGTGGTTTGAGGATCAGTTGGTGCTTATCTGTGAGAGCTGGTTGATGATACAATGTTTGTTCTACCTCTCTTCTAATTGCTAAGCTCCATTAAAACAGGCAAGAAATCAATTACACTCTTCCCTGGTGTCACATGGAAGAGCAGGCAATTGCAGCAGCTATGGGAATGATGGCTGAAGAACATGAGGTGGTAAAGGATGAAGTGGTAGAGGATGTTGTCACTGGGTGATCTCTGCTCCAACCAGTTTATCAGTTTCAACCACTACAATGCATTTTTTCATCTCTTGAAACAGCATCAAAGGTAGGTAAATGTGAACTCTTCGTGGCCCCAAACACCTCAAGTGAAACCTATGAGAACAGAGGGCACCTAAGGTCTTCTTCCCTACATGAAGTTCACAAGAAACACACCTGCAGAGGAGCTCTGTAGCACAGCTCTGCTAACACAGTGGCTGGAGAGAACTCCAGAAGAACAGAGCTGCCCTGGCTTGTGTGGTGTTCAACAGAGTAGTGCTGGCAGCCTCAACATTCAGCCTGTCCATCTGCTTAAAATTACAAGATTTTACAATAGCCCACAACAAAAATGGGAGACTTTTAAGTCTGTTACATGGCATTTGCTCATCTTTTCTGGCATTTCTCTGTAAGAAGGAGGATTAGAAAGTTGGTGGGGAGTTTTGCATATGTTTTAGTTTGTTTTATGCTAAAAACATCCTGTAAACCCTTGTTGCAGAGCCTATGGCTTCAAGAAAAAAGAAATCAAAGCCTCCCCATGAAAGCTCTGGTGCTGGCGGTACAAATGCTCTGTTCTGCTCTGTAATGTTGACCTGCTGTCCTGCACACAAACCCCCAGTCTCTAGAGGGGAGAGGGTTTCACCTTCCCACTTTCATGTGCAAAATGATGACAGGGTTGGGATTTTCTCAGATGGAAGCTGTTTTGGGCAGAGAAGGGTCTAGTGTTGCCAGTTTCACCTTGACTCACAGCACTTTGGAGCTCTAACAAAACCCAGGCTCTCGGAAGAGCGTGCCTGTTCCCACGTGTGCCTTTGCTGGCACTCACCTTCTCCCTGCCCATGCAAAGCCTCACCACAGGAGGTGGAATGAGGAGCAGTTCCAAGGACCTTCTTCTTCTTCCTCCTCCTGCCTTATTTGGGCCTCACATGCTCGACTAGTGAATGTCTGCATCACATCAGTGAGAGCAAATAGGCAGCACAAGGGAGTTGTTGGTGAGCAGCCTGACATAGGAATGCACATTTGTACCTCCTATAGTCCTGGATAATTTGGGGTGACAAAGATCTGATTGCAGTGGAAGGAGTGAGACAGAACTCCAATATTTATACAGGTCACCATATAACCACAAGAAAAGTAGGACAGACAATTTTGCATTAACCTGTATGTTAAGTACTTAACAACTTAAATATTCTTCAAATTCCCAGCTTGACTGACAGCATCTGAATAGCTTTCTGCAAATTAAGTGGGCTTAAATTTAAGCACATTAGAGCTCTCTAGTTAGTATTGACAGTCATAACCAGGGCTTCAGCTATGCATATTTATGCTGCAACACAGATAGGGTGTTCAGTCTAGATTTGGAGGATTTAGGAATTTTTAGAGTTCCAAAAATAAATGTAATGGAATGAAGTATCAGAAATATGACATCTGCTCTAGTGCATGATTTGCAAGAGACTGTAGGTCTGTTCTTTTGAGAACATTATCATTGCCAGAAAATACTAAATCCTAAAAAAAGTGTCAACTATAATTTGCAAATACTAAGCCACATTCCTCAGTCATTCCTTTCCAGGGCAGCCTGTCTACTCTGTATCCGTTCAGGATGCTTCTCTCTTTTTAGTGCCAGAGTCTCAGAGTATTAAATGTACATATCTTCATCATCCTTGCAGGGCAGCAAAGTGCTGTCACCAGCCTTTAAAAGATGGGGAACATGAGCCTTTGGCTTGGCCACAGTCTCTGAGGTAAAGCAAGGAATAGAAAGACTGTTTTCAAAATCCTGGTTTCCCTTTCATCTTTCCTACTGGGTGGCTTAGCTGTTTAGGCAGCAGCTTTTAATGTGTAGGTCTGCTGGTGAGAAGTGCAGATTAAAGCAGTGGTTCCCCTTCAGACACAGCAGTCTGGCTTCATCCTACTGGCTAAAAAAACAAAGTCCATAGGCTTGCCAGAACAGGCAACCTCTCTATTTTTACAGAGTGTTCAGCAAATAATAGGCAATTTGCGAACAATTAATAATTTATACCAGTTTTTCCAAACTTTGCCTGTCATTTCCTCACGTGCCCTGAGTGTAACTGTTATTTTATCTTTTCCAAAATGATGAAATCAGAAGTCCTGTTTACATGGATACAGCTTTTTGGCACATCTTCCACATCTTTAAGAGCAAGGCTCATAACTACTAGCAGAAAGGAACTGCACAAGGGCTTTCTATAGCTTGTGAAGGCTGGTTTTAGAGCCTCTTACTCAGTTCCAACTTGCCAGGAGATATAGTTCTGACTTAAACACTTACTTTATTAAATACTGCCTCCACCGTGGTTTTCAAAGTCTATTTTTTAGCATGGATTAAACAGAACCTGAATTATAAACAGTTTCTTAGTCTTTCTGTCTTCCCCCCAACCCCAAAATTTCATAAATATTTTATATTTACTATATCTCAAAGCCTAAACCTTGCCATATGGGACATTTAGACTAGTAGATTCTGAAAAGAGATGTATGAATAATGATTTTTTTTTTAATCTGGCAGCCAAAACTGTTACCAAAGTGTGAACTCTCAAATACTTTCCTCAGGCCAGAGATAAAGGTGGGCTTTTGGGGTTTTTTTCTGAATTACCTGCCTTTACCGTTATGATTAGCATAAATCAAGGTAAAATAAAAATAAGAAGTGTTGACTTTTTAATATACTTAAATGAATAATCTAGAAGTTTCAAAGTTTTCTTCTTTTTTTGGGGCAGGATGATCGGGTCCAGCCCAGGTGGTTCACGGTTCACAGTTACTAAGAGATTTGATTGTCCTGCAAATTTCTGGACCATCCAGCTTGGCAAAGCTGCTGCAGCCTGGGCTGAACAGCACTGCTCAGATAAAGTCTCTACTTATTGAACCACTTGTATGGCACTAGCTGATTTCTCCTGCAGCAGTTCCTTGGAAGTCTAGCAGGGCAAGTTGCCTTTTAGGCCAAAGGTAGGTGCTAAAAAAACCAACACATTTTATCATATTATTATATGGAAACAATTATACAGCAATCCTTAAAACATAAAGTCATGTTATCAATAATGTATGCAGTCTGTTGCTGAGAAAATGGAAGACTTCAGGTACAGACCTACTAGACACTTTGTATAAATACAATTTTCTTTTTCAAAAGTGCCCAGTACACACTCTGCCAGCATCTCTGAAAATGCAAATGCTGTCTTTTTTTTTCTTTTTTTTTCCCATACATATATTTAAAATTAAAAGAAGATGGTACTGTGTGCATGATGCAAAAACACCAAACTGAAGATGTCCCTTTGGGGGAAAAAAAGCCAGCAGGCCTCAGGGGTGGCCTGCTTGGGTGGCAGACTTGGCTCGACTGAGGGGCAGAGCAGAGCACATCCTTTATCCCAGTCGTGCTTGCTCAGAGCAAAGAGTTCTGCGAGATCTGCCTTGGAGGGGACAGCTTTGGTAGAGAAAAAGAACATTTGCTAATGTAGCTGTTAGCTGCCATTAGCAGGAAACCAGGTGTAGACTGTGTGAATATTTTAAGTCTAATTTAATTTGGTGCTGGGATTGGGTGTATGCTATTTATAAGCAAGCAATGCCAAGTGGTTCCTCAGGTCTTGCAGCAGGTGGGAGCCTATTTAGTGTGGAGTCAGGGAGCGCTGTGCACACTGCAGGGGGAAGCTGGAGCTCTCTGTGGCTGGCACTGCCAAAACCCAGCACACAGAGAGGAGATTTACATTTTCTGACCACCCCAGTGGTGATTAACAGGCAGAGCATGTGCATCCCCTCGGCTTCGTAATCGCATCCCTGAGAAACCGCGCAACCTTTTGTGCTGAGTAACATTTGCATGAGGTGAGGACAAGTGGTTTGTTCTTGCTGTAGGGCTCTCCCTGGTACAGGAGTGGTTTGGTCTCTTCCTCTGGACACAAAGAGCCATTCCCAGCCATGCTGGCAGAAGGCTGTGGCCAGCAGCTGTGCAGCACCAGCAGGGCTGAGAGCAGAGGTCAGGCTCAGGGTGTTCTGCACACAGTCTGCTTCACTATCTAGATACTGGATTCTATTGGACACACGGCCCTAAAAAGTTTCCAGAGCAGTAAAACATTGTCAGAGACAGGAACAGGGCATTTAACCCATCAGATCTGGACCAGGTGCAACTTTTTCAGTGGGGGGCACAGTTGATCCCAGAAAAAACCCTCAAAATCTGGAAAAAAAGTGCTATAAGCAATGGCTGGAATTAGGGGAAACTGTCAGCTCAGTCAGTGATTCTTATTTCCCATGCCCCTTTGTTGGGGCATGGAAAAAATTTCATCATGCAGTCTGATGGCAAAGAAATTGATAAAAAATATATAATGTCATTTTGTCTCCTGCTTACTGTACTAATATTACATTATTGCAAAAATAAATCCTTCAGATGGAGCAGGCACATTTCCTAGACATTCAGTCAGAGCAGCCCTACACTTCTGTCTGTCTGAAACAGGACAGGCACCCAGAAAGGCTGTCTGCCAGTGGCAGGAAGTTTGTCATGGCTGTCCCAGCACTGCCAGGTGCTGTGACTGTACCCACTGCTGACTCACAGGAGGTCTGTGCATGGCTGCTGCTGTGTTGTGCAGAGAAGACTTCAAACACTGCTTGTCTGGGGTTTGGATGCACATTGTCCCACTAACTGCTTCTTTCTTCTACTCCCTGCAGTTTGCAGGCAGTACTGAAATGGGGAGAGATGGATAATTCATATGCTGGAGGGCAGAGCTGCTGCACTTCAGGGCTTAACTGAACAGCTTGGAGAATAAACTGAGAAGAATCTGATGAAACTCAAAAATGACAAACACAGAGTCCTGTACCTAGGATGAAACAACCCCACACGGCAGGACAGGGTGGGAGTGAAGCAAACAGACAGTGGTTTGGCAGAAAAGGATCTGGGAGTCCTTGTGGACCAAATGTGGGACAGGAGGCAGCAGTGTGCCTTTGCAGCAAAGGCAGCCAGCTCTACTCTGAGCAGTGGGACCGTGAAGCAGAGGCAGCAGGCTGGGAGATATGAGGGTGGATCTGGAGCACTCTGTCCACTGTTGGACTCTACAATACATCAACAAACAGGAATGAGTCCAGAGGAGGCTGCAGAGATGGTGAGGGGCTGGAGCAGGAGATGTATGGGGAGAGGTTGAGAATGGGGTTTGTTCAGCATGAAGAAGGGAAAGCTTCAGGAATGGGGTCCACAAAAGGGCAGATGGAGTCAGACTCCTCAGTGGTACACAGTGATGGGCACAGCTGGAACCTGGGAAATTCAAATTAGGCAGTGGGAAAACCTGATTCATCTGCAGGGCAGAGGAAGGTTCTGACCCTGCAACAACTTTCCCAGGGAAATTGTGGAGTCCCCATCCCTGTAGATGTGCAAAACCCAGCTTGTCAAAACCCTGAGAATGTGCTGTAGTTGACCCCCTTCTGAGCAGCAGGGTGACAAGATGATCTTCAGAGATCCCTTCCAACCTAAATTCCTCTGTGGTTCTGAGGCACCAGTCAGGCTAATTGCTGAGTTGGTCTCTTCAAGCATGTGCTCCAGAGCACAGCTCCAGGTTAGGTTCTTTGAACTGACCACTAAGAAGCCTTTTACTCTTTATTGAGACCTTAGTGAGATTACATGGGTAAATAAGTCTGCACTATTGGATTGTGGGAATATGCTCCTTAATTATCTGTAAGCCTGATGACACAAATACAGGTGTGAACACTTAATTCTACTGAAATTGCTAGATCCTCCTTTTTCTGGAAATCACAACCTGATTTCTGAATCTTTTTGTTTCTTAAAAGATTATTATGTACTTATTTTTTCAGCTTTCCAAAAACCTCAGATAAATTCTATTAGTATTGCAAAGCATTTAAACATATGCCCAGCTTAATGATTACTGACATTATTGGTTAGATTAAAGCACTTGTATCACATCTCATCTTTACACAAAAGTCAGAAGTGTGATTTACTATATTTTTCACTGGGATTTTCTGTCTGCTGCTTTCATTTTCACTGTCCCAGTCTTTTGCTGTATGCAGAACTACATGATGAGATGTGAGAACAGTACTGGTTTCAAAACTGCAGAAAAAACCCAGAAAATTCTGGCATGAATAGCAGTTTAGAATTTCCTAGCATTCTTTTATCAAAACATCTCAATATTTTCTCCTAGGTATTTTTAGTTACTTGCCATGACCCTGCTAATGCATCAGTGCATGAGCTACCTGCAGGCCAGTGCACACTGCTAATTTAGCTGGAGATTAGGCCAGGAGGTTTCTTATCCTATGTTAATTTACATTTGAGACCCTAAACCTGGGTTATAGAGTGACCTCCCACCATGATCTAGAGCTTTCTCTAACCCCAGAGTCACTGCCAGTGAACGTCTTAAGAAAGATTCAATTTTTCCCTTAAGCACCATTTAATTGAGTGTAGTTTTCCTTCCTGCCGAAGAGAATAGTCAAAGTTTAGAATTTCCGAGTACCTGAAGCTACTATGGGCTTATAAAACCTCTGGCAAGTTCCTATGAATGCTTGTATATTATTTTATGGCATGAACTCATTTTAAAGCCTCATCCTTGCACTGCCTTGCATGAGAGTGTTTGAACCTGTTGTGACAGTGTCCTGAAGCTGTGCTTGTCAGTATATAATTGCAAGCTCAGGCCACAAAGCCATACAAATCCTTTTCTGCACACATTCAGCTTGGTCTGAAATGAATAGAGGTTATCAGGTTGTACCCAAAAATGGGAATCCAGCCTTCTTCTGGATTATTGGTATATGCTCATAGCTGTAGTGAGATGACAAAACTGAAAGAGGTGAAGTATCTCCAAAAGTAACCTATGTATCTGGTTATGTCCTAGCTCTGATTGTCTTGAAAAGCAGAAAATTACCTCCCTTTTCCATTGGCTTTCAAACAGCAATGATTGCTTTTGGTTATCGAGGTATCTTATGTGCTAAGAAGGTTCTTAGTGCTTTCATTAGACCAGAATGAAATTAGAAAATTATGGACCAGAAAGATCTCTTAGATCTTTCTACCATTTCCCACCAATAAAATTACAGAATGGAGTAAAATAACAGCAGCACATTTCAGATCTTTATTTTACATAGGATTGATTGTAGCACAGAAAGTTTCTGCTTAAGGTTATCCAACAGGAAAATGCTGGATGTACAGGAAGTGGAAGGACTTGTCAACTCTTCAGAGACACTTTCTTTGTAAAGGTGAACTCTTTACAGGAGTATTTGACACACGCAGAGAAGAAGGTGTTAATCTGTTCACATCCAAGGCACAGTCTGCAGGCTGCTGGTAATTGCTGCCCCATAAATGTGCCTGTCATGCCTCCTTAGTCTTTAAATATCCAAACTCAAAATAGATGTCTGTGCAACATGTTGAGCCCAGCACTATTGTTTTGTGAGGCAGTATTATTCATTTAGCTTCAGCCAGCTGCTCTCTATATTCAGCTTGGAGGAACAGACTGGAATTTGTAACCAGACAGGCAGGCTGGGAAGCTATAACTTATTCCCTGGGCTGATAAACCAGTGCATCGAAAGTACAGTAAACAAACGCCCACTAGAAACTCGTTCCAGTGCTGTGTCCCCTCCTTTCCCCTGCCACAAATAGCAGCGATCACAAGGGAACCTGCCTTCATAAACAAATACCCTGGACCTTAATTCTAGTATCAGCTGCATGACATAGTGTTGCTGGTATGTTAAACACGGCACATAACAGCAGGATACACTATTAGGTCACACATGGCAATGTAAAATACTAGGTAAGGTCTGTGCTTTCTGCTGGGTGGGGACCTGGAGCAGGTCGGTTGTTTGTAACTACATTGCCCTCTACTGACAAATGCCCAAAGAGGTTGAGACCCTAATTCTGCTGAACTTCACTCGGGAGAGGCTGTCCTGCCACTCGTGGTGAGGCAAAAGCAGGAGGTGGTGTCCTGGCCCAGCCTGGCAGGAGATACCAGCATTCACCTCCTTTGGTGGAGACACCATTTATTCTAGTCCCAAAGATGGGTACTTGGCATTGATGTTCTCCACTGGGAGTCTCCTTATTTTCCTTTTTTGAAAACAAATCAACAATTGTCTGAGCTGTTTTCTCTGCATTCTTCAACCTTTTGTAGCCATTGGAAGCAACCACGTGCATAATCCAGCTGCAGGCAAACAACCACTGTGAGTAGGAGTGCCTCCAGCCCCTCTGCAGCACCCTGCAGCTGTGTGGAGCCTCAGCACATGCACATCCTCTGGCAGCTGTTACTGCTGCTTGAGGAACAGGACTCTTCACAGGGCTCCACAGGGATAAACTGGGAGGTCTGTCTCTGTATGTTCCTACAAGAAATAATAAACCAATGGGTGATTTCTCCTCAGTCTCCAACAGCTCCCAGTCAATGGCTGTGACTTTGCCAAGGCTGGCAGAACACTGGGCTAAGCAGGCACAGCCTTGACTTCATCTGTACACCACAGGCTCTCAGCTGGATCGTGTCTGGCCTTCAGCAGAAGCTGTGCTGTCTGCTGCTTGTAACAGGCTCTCACTCCCCATATGTCTTTGAACCACCTCCAGCAACACGTGGGCTGCACAGGAGATGGCACTCATCTGTGAAGCTGCAGTTTGAAAGGCTGAGTTGGCACAATAGATTAAAAAGCCTGTGAACTCCTGTTCACATGGATTCTGTTCCTGTTCAATGGACAATGGTGTATTTTACTGAGGTACTTCACTTTCTCTGGCCTTTATTTACTTAAGGCAGCAGCAAAGTTTTAAAGAAGGCAAATGCAATTCTATAGCTATGATAGCAAGGAGGATTACATTGTATCTTCTCAATTAGCAATTCATACAATCAAGACTCATTTATATATGTTCCTTAACACAGGGACAAATCTCAGATGCCACGTATTTTCCCAAGGGAAATTTCCACTAAAAATTGAAAAAATTCCATTTTCAGTGGAAATTTGCCATAAAAATTCAAATAGTACAAACTTCTTGTTGGTGGCATGCAATTTTTCCCATCTCTAAAAATACTGTTTCATACCAATAGAAACCAATAGAAGAAACATATTTTCTGCATGAGAAAACATGCATACATGCACATGAAAAGAGTGTGGAAAGCATACACGTGTGTGTGTGTCCCACTCTCTGCAACAGGATTCATATGATCAAAATCAGCACATTTACTTCAGGCATGAATTCTTTTCATTCAGCCACTGGTGGATTTGAAATGTTTTCAAATATCCCATGAAAACAAGTGGGAACATCTGCGAAGCCGACGGACTGCGGTGCGTGTGGGAGCGGGTGAGTTCAGAGGAAGGAAACCAGCCATTGATCAGCTCTCCATCAGGTGTCATCTCCAGGGCTGGAAGTGCTGGCAAGGAGGGAAGCTGGACACGGGAAGGAACTGAGCAGCAAACAAGCCATGCATGGAGTCCTGGAATAAAAAGTGCAAAAACAATGAAGCTTCTCTCCTGGGAGAACTCCTGCCATGTAGGAAGAGGAACAGGCTGCAACTCATTCCAGCCCAATCACTCCAGGACAAGCATGTAAATCATCAGTGGGCACACAAGATGCTATTTATAGCTGTTAGTTGAAGTACTTCTTATTTATTGTTGTGTTTATGCAGAAGGAAACCCACCAGTACAGGAAAGATGCTTCTCCAAGTCTCCAGTGTTTCCTGCAAATTTTATATATGCGCTTTAGCCCAGCTTTATTTCTGTTCACGTTCTTTATTTTAAGAAGCATATGGGTTAATGGTGCAGTGCTGATAAATATTTATTGATACCACTGTGGTCCCCTCCCAGGGATCCCTCCAAAGGTGGTGTGGGGGACCCCTGGGCTGATGAGTGTGTGCATCTCCTGCCAAGTCTTCCATTATCTCCTCCCTCAAGGGCACGAAGGGCTGAAACATGAAACGCCCCAGGCTCATCTTTACAAGATAAATAAATAAGCAGCAGCAGAGGACTCGATGGGCTCTGGGCTGCTGGGGGCCTGGAGGAGGAGGTGGCAGGTGAGCGAGAGGGCACGGTGAAGGTCAGCCCTGGCTTTCCCCTGGGGAGTTGTACAGCTCGGTTGCTCCCCTCTAAATGCTCCAGGATGAGGAAATGCTTTAGTCCAGAGTGTGCCTGAGGAGAGCAGCCCAGCAGCCTTGCCTCCCCCAGAGCTGTTCCCCTCTGCCACCCCTGCCTTGCTGGGAGCGCTGGTGTGGGGGAAAGCAGGAGCCACAGGCACCACCCCTTCGGCCCAGTAAAATGCCTGCCTCGTCCCCAGGAGCCTGGGAAGGCTAATGATGCATCCCTAAATTGCCAGCTCTGCAATGCTGGCAGGTTTGCATAGCTCCCAGAGATTTTTCCACTGCTCTTTCTGTCAGTGAAAACCCTCCAGGCAGTAATGCCCGTGCAGAAAGAGGAGTGTTTGTGGGGCAGATCTGTTCGCACTGCTGCTTCCCATGGAATGAGACATGACTGGGTGATGGTTTCCCCTTCTCCTCCTGTGCCAGCTGGCTCCCAACGGGAGCATTTCTGTCCTGCCTGACTGCCACAGCTTTCAGGGCCATTGTCTGGTGAGCTGGAGATCTGCTGTCCAGCAAGGAGCTGGAGTATCTTGGATAACATTGTCCTGATTTGGTAAGAGGGAAGCAGTGAGATAGTGCTCAGCTGTAGGAATTGTCCTCCCCATGTGCATGCCTGTGTAATCCCATTTCACTGCCAGTCCTGCTGTAACCCTCCAGCTCTCCTTTACTGAGGATCTCTGTTTAACCCTTTCCTGGAATGCCAGCATCACTTCTGTCCTTCCAGAAAGCAATACACAGATCTCAGTTATTGACTGAAGGTGTCAGGAGTCCCCATTAGCATCAATGAGGAAATACCATTCAGTTCCCTGCTAAACAAACATTTAATATATTGTTTAAAAACCCACAGTAAGTACTATTTAGAATACCAATGCTTTAGTTTTAAACAAAACCCATTCAAGCAGTAAATCCATTGGCTTTTCTCATACAAAATTTCCCCTTTGTTACCACTACGCATACTTGTAATGAAAGGTCACATCACAGCACTTGCACTTCTGTGCTTCAGTATGCACATAGAAACACAGTCCTCTCCAAATGTATTTCAGGAGTAATTTTCCTGTCTCCATAGTATAACTACAATTTGCAGTCTAGACGTGAATTTCTTAGAGCTGGAAAAGAGGAGTATCATCTTATTTGTTACCTAAACACTTCAAAACTCCTTCAGCAAGCAATCTGGGTGTCTTCACAGCCAGCAATATTTTCCTGTTATGACTCGACCACCCTCTTCAGCTGCAGTGAGACTCCAGAGGAGTTCTGCTTTTGCACCTGCACTAATACAAATTCATTTGGCCAATTAGTGCACACACCTAAATTTAATTTCTAAATTTACAACCTCTCTCCAGGCTGAGACCCCTGTCTGTCTCAGCAGAGTCGTGTCAATGAAGAGGAGACACGGTCACCTGGTAAGTTTTTTGAGCTGGGTGAACTTTGTTAGCAGTTAGAAATCGGAGACTTTCTTTGCTTGGGCCCTTCTGGCTGAATTGTCCTGGACACCATATAGTCAAATAAAAATACATCTTTGTTTTCATATGATTTGTCTCCTTTGCTTTTGCATTTCCCATCCCAGCTGAGGTGTGAAGAGGATGGATTGTTCCTCCAGTTTTAGCATTGCAGAACTATTGTAATTTAGAAGTAACCTTGGGAGATCTCACCCAAACTCCATTCACAGCAGACAACGTCCAACTTAGTACACAAGTGGAATTTTCCAGGTTCCAGATTGTGTTCATTGCCTTTTGCTGTGCACCTCTTAAAAGAGTCTGGTTCCCTCTTCCTTCTTCCCTGCCCCCCAGTAGCTGTAGACAGCAGCAAGAGCCCTGACAGCCATCCCTCTTCAGGCTGGGCAGGCCCCTCTCAGCCTCTCCTCATCCATGTGCACCAGCCTGCATCAATCTTGGTGGCCTCCACTGGGCATAATTCAGTATATCAAGGTCTATCTTGTTCTGGGCAGTCCAAAAGTGGACGTGGTACTCCCAGTGTACGTAATTCTGAATGAAGGCTAGTAACGGCTTTCCTCAAAACATGAAAAATTGCCTCAAACAGTGGAAGAAAAAGCAGCTGTTGCTGTGTTTCAGGGAATGAGGTCATCATAAACAAGAATTTTCAAATCAAAACAACCTCTTCTTTTCCTGTTTTCAGCTGAGGCTTTAAGCTGAGCATCTGCGAGCTTCTCTTCATTAGGAGAAACTTGCAGGGAAGCCACCTTTTCATGTCCAGTGTCTCCTTCTAACAATTCAGAAGTGGATTCGTTACAAAGGGTAGAAGAAATCAGCTGCTCTGAACTTTCATTTCTATACTTTATTTGTCCACAAAACCCAAAGTAAGACTCTTTTTTAATGTCTTGGCAGCAAGGAAGAGGAAGCATTTAGCCCAGATGTTGTATTCTGTGTACATTATTTCATATCACTTGCATTAATAATGTCATTATAGTAAAGTGCAAAGAAGAAATTTGATCTGCTTTGCTCTCTCCTGAAGGGAATGCATTTCTTCCTCTGATGAGTGAACCTCCCAGCATCTCACAAACATATGGTCTCTTAGGTGTAAGTGATGCTCACCTGCTTTATTGTCTTTAGAGGGAAAGAACTAAATATATAACAGATGCTCAAGTACCTCAAAATGAATGTATTGTGCAAACAGAACTGTCATCACAGCCTGTGCAGTCACATTTTTCACCTGTTGTATGCTTGTTTATCTGCAGCTTGTTTTGACAATGTGTAAAATGTTTTTTTAAAAGCTTGGAAAACTCCCAGTTTCAGAGCTGGGCTAGTATCTCATGTCTTCATAGGTGGCACCTTCATATCTAGACTATTTAGTATCTGTGTAAAACTCAAGTAAATGTATTCCACTCCTCCCCACACACCTTTTTAAAAAAAAAAAATAAATTGTACTAAATTCGTGCTTGGTAATAGACAGTTTGGCAGAAAAAAGGTGTTTAATCTTCAGACAGCAAAAGAGTTCTTTTTGGTTTTACTTGGAATGGATCCAAATATGAATTCTGGACCTGAATTTGAATTCCTTGCATTTCAGATATTTTCAGATCAGACTTCAGGTTTAGACCATCACAAAACACAAACCAAAATATACATTCTGGCTCCTCAGTTTTTTTTCTTTCCTTTCTCCCCATCACTTTCACCAAGCAGAGTTTGGATGAGGATTTTTCCTGCCCTCAGGTTCCTCTTTGCTGAAATGAATCTGTGTCATGTCAGCAAGTGAACCAGGTCCTCAGCCCAGGGTCTTCAATAGGCCTTGCATGTTATCAATTTTCCTGGTTTTATTAAATGTCTAATCTTCATAGCAGATGAAGAGGAAGGTTTGCTCTGGCCTTTAGGGCCATGGCTTTTATACTTCTGTCTGTTAGGTGATTTTTACTACAACTCTTTTGGCACTGAGAAGCAAGAAGTTGGCATTTGTCCTCCTGGGCACCACTTCCCGAGGTCTCCAGCACTGCTGGGATGTCAGTGTGAGAACAGTACTCCTCTCCTCTCCTCTCCTCTCCACTCCTCTCTTTCTCGGTTGCCTCATGTTCCTGGCTGTCAGCCATGCTGCATACACAATGTATGATGTGCACTACAGAGTTTACCTGTCCCAGAGCTTTCCCTGTGGAATCCAGGAGACAGGAGGTTTGTTTTCTCTCCCCAGGTATAAGGCTGTGATGGAAATGGTGGGTCTGTGCACACTCAGCTTGGTTTGAGGTTGTGCTTGTCGCGCTGTTGAATTTGAGGCCAAAGATACAAACAACCACGTGGCAGAGCTGTGGCTAAGTGATGAACTCCTGGGGGATTGATTCCATGCTGCCAGGCATTCTGGGGTGTGCCTGGTGGGCTGTTGAGCAGCTCCACAGCTCACAGGTAAGGCAAGATCTCTGTCCAGATGCGCAGTATAAACTGAGTGAAGGCAGTGAAGATTTGCTGATATTCAGGTGGCTTTAGCCTTTATTGTCTCCATAGAATTTTTGAAAGCCTCTCTCCCCGGTGCAGCCAAGTTAGAAGGATCAGCTTTTCCTCATTTGAGGCACTTCATTTTGATGGTTAAATGGATGGAAGAGAGAAGCTCACACTCAGTGCAATCTGCCTCAGAGCTGCTGTACCTGACTTGCTGAGTGAGTTTTTTGTCTCTTTGATCCACTCAGGCTCCAACTCTCCAGCCTTGTCCTGCGTTGTGAGGCAGAAGAAGTGGCTTCTGCTACAGGGACCGGAAGGGCCACCTTGTCCTCAGCTCAGACCCTTACTGCAAGAGCACCTGAGGCTGGCAGGGTAGCCTGAAGCTACCACAGCCAGGGAGAGCTGTACCTCTGCCTCCTACCTCATCAGGCAATGTGCCATTGCAGGATTTATAAAAAGGCTGCAGAGAGCTCTGCCTCAGGGGTATAAGCTCTGTTGTTCCAAGGGTGTCAATCTCAGACATAAGCAACTGCTCTTGCTGTAGGACCTCTATGTTCCTGGGCACATGGGGCAGGGCACAAGCCAGATCTGAGAGTTTCCTAATTGCTGTGCAGGGTTATTTCTTACCCTGCAGCTTGGCTTTCATCACTCCTTCTTCAGAGGTGCTTGGCTCCCTGCAGTCATGCAGTGTGCAGAGAGCTTGGGGACATAACTCAGGGCCATGGGTTCTAGTTGGCAGATAAGGTCTTAAAAACCTTTTTTGTGCATCTCATCTGCCCTGAGAGATGTATCCTGAGTGTGGTGTTAGTGGAGGGTCACTTCTCATGCTCACACACCCCTGACCCAAAGCTGGCTGGCACTCTGCACCAACACATGATGGGATCATTTTTAAGCTCTGCAGCAATTTTTTGAGAGTTGCTCAAAAGCTTCACTGGCTCTGGGTCGTGACTCTCAGGCACTGTGCAGCTGTGTTAGCTGACTTGCCTCCTCTTGTATGCTGTGGTTGGGGCACTCAGCAGAAGAGGAGGTGCCCGAGCCCCTTCCTGTCCAGCTCACAGGGGAAATGGCACCTCACCTCCTTCTCCAGGCAGCACCAGCTCAATCAGCTCCCGGAAACGGCACAAGTGCAGCTCTGCACCTGCAGGAGCACTGAAGCAGCACTCAGATGCAGTGTCTTGGTTGGGAGGGAAAAAGGCTTTCTAATATTAGCACACTCGCAGTCTGACTTCCTTCTCTTTGGCTGCTCCAGAATCTGCTTTACCTTCAGTAGGACTGCCTGGAAAGCCAAAGTGAGCAGAGCCTGAGTTTTGACATAAGAGAGTGTAGTTTATTCACCCCAGGCTTTCCTGTGCTTTACTGTGTTCATTTGTATGTCACCTAATTCCTGGTACCAAACCGTGGCAACCTCATTTTAAAAAGTAACAGCTTCCAGGATCAGTCCCTGCTGCCCCTCTCATGAGAGATGAGGTGTCTGGAGGGCTCAGAGGTGCAGGTCCTGAGACTGCACAAGCACAGTTTCCAGGGATAAAGTGGGAATTGTGTCCCTGAAGGCCCCTGCTTCAGGCCTCCCTGTGGTCAGGCAGGCCTGGGTATCTGGTGAGGTCCTCAAAACAGTGGGCAAAAAGCTTAAATTTTAATTTCATGTGAGACAAACAAATCACAACTTAGATACTGGAAGTTTCTCTGCTTAAACAAAAAGGACTCTGTCTTGTTAATTTATTTATTCTTTTTTCATAGTGTAATAGTACCTAGAAGCAACACAATGACTGTCCAAATCCTCATGCCTTGAAATACTTTCAGAATGAGATACTGCAGAAAGTCTTGCATTGGTAATAGAGTATTTCTAGAAACCAGAGAAATCTTTGGAAGGTAAATGAGGATAATTCTGTGTGTTTGTTTACTTCACAAAGCACATATCTAAGAAAAACTCACCTTTGCAAAACTGTTACGATATAGCAATGTGGTGGGTAGTTCAGCTTCAGCCAATTTCCTTCTGTTCTGCAAATTGCAGGCATGCATTAGGTGACAGAAATTCCCACCTGTCTTGGCACCTGTCATTCAACTATTTCAAGTGGCATCTCTCGTGGATGTCTTTGTTTACAGCTTCATTAAAGGCAATTGCTCTGAACCCCACTTGATTTTGAAGAACGTGTGACATCTTGCTGCAGTGACATCTCACTGCAGTGACATCTCCAGCATCAGAGGTGTTCACTTGTTCACATCAAGATCAGAACTGCAGAAAACTGAGAATATTTGCAAAGCATTATGCTCTGGCTGAACCTGAATGTGTATAAACACACATTTCAATGTGTATTTTTAAATTCAAGTAACAATGACCTAAGTTAATTTGACCCTCATTCTCATCTACAATATCCTGCATTTTTCCAAATGTAGGTTTTTGTGGCTATTGTTTAAACTAAGGCCCACATTGGTCAACACAGGCTTGAATACCAGCCAAAATATCACTAAATACATCTCCCTGCTAATTCTGAGCAGCTGCACCTCGCAGGTTCTTTACAAAGTTGGCCTGCTGTGATCTACTGGCCTGGGAACAATTCCATGAGCACGGAGTGAGTCTGCTCTCAGCACCAGGAGGGTTTGGCAGCCGAGCTTGGCCCCTGCAGCGTGCAGCACCCTCTCGTGGGAGCTGGCCCTGCTCCTCCGCCCCCTTCACTCAGAGTCATGCCATCATCCCTTTCATTGCAAACCTGGAGGCTGATTCTTCAACGATAGCATCTCTAATTTCCAAAATCCATTATGGTGCACCTGCAGATGTCAGTATAGCCTAAAAAATATATACTTTTAAAAAAGGCTCCTAATTAGCCAAGGCTAAGCCTTTTGTGCAAAGCTCATGACCTCACTCAAGACTTGGGGCTCCTGTAAGAGAAAAGGCTCCTACAGTAAGTGTCCAAGTGCTTCAGTCCACGAAATCAAAACAACCAAAAGGAGACAAAAGGGGCAGAGGCTGGAGAAAGTGGCTTGCACAGGCAGGAATGTGTTGGGCTTTCTAGTCTGTGCAGCAGATGCTGTGGCTCTGGAAAGCACAGGCTTGACTTTGCTTAGAGGTAAAGCAGTTGTCCATAAGTGCACCTAGAATTTCTCTTTAGGCCATACTTCTAAAAGGAACACATGCTGAAATAGTGTTTCAGGACACATTATTTGCTTTTAGAACCTATGCCCATGTGTTTCAGCCTGGGCTGTTAGCCCAATATAACATTTGCAGATAAAATATGGGCATTTTGCATCATCTTTGTGTATTTGCAGAAGGTTAAAAGCACACTTTGGGGTGAGAAGCTGGAGCTTTTTTATTTCATGTGATTTCTGCCTTGGAGAAAAAGACAATTACAGAGGTCAGATTTCCTGCTACATTCTGAATTTTTTAGAATAATAATGAAGATGAGATGGTTATTCTTAATTTGTCACTCATGAAGTTAATCCTCTGTGCTCAAGGACGCTGCCTGCCTTGTGATCTGATGTCTGTGTATCATTAGTTCAATACCAGCAGGGGCTATTGCTTGAGGGTTGGACTTGGTGGTCCCCTCCAACTCAGAATATTCTGTGACTCTGTGAATACAGCAGCCTTTCTGCTGCCAGGGAGGATAGAGCACTTTGCAGGAGGGTTGTGGAGGCACTTGCTGCCTTTCTCCTGCAGGCTCTGAGGTGGGAGGAGCTGAATTAGTTCTGTAATATAAAGCTGTAGGTATTTACATAATGATTTTGCAGCCTATCTGAGGTAGCCTTCCTTGGAACTGAGCAGCAGATGAATGCCAAATAGCTTTCCTGTGAGGGACTTCACACTGAGCCTTTTAGGAGCCTGGCTTGTGGCAAATACCATGGGGATATAACACAGCAGCAAACAGGCTGTGCGAAGAGCTGGCACTACTGAAATGTGGTGTCTCTGGAGATTACTCAGAGGAAAAGCAGCATACCTGGCTGAGCCCATGCCTGAGCAAGAAAGTCCCTGTATGTGCACAGGTCATTTTGCTCTTCCCCCCAAAACCAAGGGGGATTTTTTTGTTGTTTTTTTTTTTCTTGTTTAAAGGTCGGAGGGTTGCAAAAAACATTGTCAGCTAGTGCCCCAATGCTGCCAGCAGCCTGCACACCAGCACATGGCTTTTGTGCCCATGGAAATCAGTGCAGGGGTGTCTGGTAAAGGTTTACCTCCCACATTAACTCCATCCTGCACCAATCATCTTGTTTTGGCTGAATAGGACCATGAAAATGTGTGACTAACCAATGCCTGCATGTCCTATATATAGGGCTTTATGTCACGGGCCCCAGACTGAATCAGCCTGAGGCTTTTTCCAGGACAGACATTGCAAGTACTTGGCCAGGGTCTAAAACTATGCCAGGAGATCTCTAGGCAGTGCAGACACAGAACAAATGGACCCACACAAACCTAGAAGAAGAGTCCAGAACGAGAGAACCTGGATGTGACTTCTCACCCAGGTGTGATGCCCCCACAGAGGCGTGCCCAGGGAGGAGCAATGCTCCCAGGTGTGGGTGCTATGCTGGCAGCCTGCACTGCACCATCTGCCCCAGCCTAGAGGAGCTCCATGCCTGTTTGTTGGCTACTTTACCCCCTTAATCTGTATGTTTTAATCCAATAAACCAGTGCATGCAGGAACCAAGTACAGCAGAGGAATGAACAAAAGCTGTTTTTTCTACCCAAAACAGTCACACCAAGCAGTTAAAAGCTGACAGCACAACAGTAAACAACCAGTTTCTTTGGCTCTGAGAGTTTGCCCTAAGCCAAACAGGGTTAACAGAAGTTTTCCAAGACTGGGTTTACATTCTGCTTTGGTCATCACCTGTTCATAGGACAGAGAGAAAAACTTTGCAGCTCCTCCTGCTAACCTCTCTCCCCTGATGTGAAAGGATACCAGCCCTTGCTATCCTCAGACTGAGTTGAAAAATAAATGACTGGAGAAATGAGCATCTGATTGACCATCACTCGTCTTGCTTGCCTTGATCTAATTCAGATCTCCTGAGTTGGTATATAAATAATATTGAGGTATACACCAGACTCAGGATATAGCTCAAGCCTTAGCTCTAAATAGAAAAGCAACCCCTTTTCTCTTTCCTAGGACACATCACATCACCAATGTGCTCTTGTCAAGAGTTTCTGAGGTTGTGACAAACTGGGGACCCACGGCATCTTTACGCCTGGAGCTGGGGCAGCAGAGGATGTCAGGGGAGGCTGAAACACCAGCTGCACAATGCTCTAAAAGTGTCATTTTCCCTCCCTGAGCCCCAGCAAAGCAGCCAGGGCTGCACCTGCAACAGAAGCAACAGCTTTTCAGGAGCCATCCCAAATTTATCCGTTAGGGTGAGCTGTGTCTGAGTTGCCCAGTGACCCCTGGGTGGTGGCCAGCAGTACATGCTGAGAGGAGGAATGTGTTGGATCTGTCTGTACTGTAAGTGCTCCTGATTCATTTCTACCTGTTGTTCCCTGTGGTTGAAATCTTCCTTCATGCCCTCAGTAAACTTCAGTTAAGTGACAGACCCTGAAATAACCTTTTTTTTTCCTGCCAAGTTGTAGGTATCCAGTTTGTGGTAATTGGGAGTGGGCTGGGCTAAGCCTCATCCCCAGTGGGTACAGGTGTGAGCAGCAGGTGAGCAGCATTGACAGCAATGAGCCATGGAGTGCCCAGGTGGGAGCAATCACCAAAGGGAACAGAGGGCACACAGGTGCAATGTATGAACCACGAGGGGTATAAAAGGTTGGGCTAAAGAGCAAGAAGGGCAGCTGTTTGCAGCCTTCTGGAGTGGAGTGGTGTTACTCTGTATGGGCAGACCCCTGAAGCCTTCTGATGTGGTATGGTGTTACTGTGTTTGTGTGACTGCTTAAAGCTTTCTGAAATTGTGTGATGATATTCTGTGTATTATGGCTGTCTCAACTGCAGTGTTTGCTGCAACACCAAGTGACGTAATTCAATGAACAGCAGTGGTGTTTAAAAATGCTGGAAATGCAACAAATTAAAGGCAAAATAGTGCTAAGTTGTGTGGCCTTGTGTTCCTAGGAAGGCTGTGTGATGCTGAGCTGCCTCACCCCATCTGCTCTCTGGTGGCTCAGGTCCTGCCTGAACCTCTGGCAGTTTTAGATTCTACAGCTCTTGCAGGAAAAACCTTCAGCCAGCAGCATGGCAGGCAGGAGTGAGAGTCCCAGCGGAGCACTTCCCAGCATAGGGAAAATGCACCAAAGAGAAAGTTCTTACTGCAGTGCTTCCCTCCTATTAGGTTTTCAAATAACAGATGTTTCTCTCTGACATTTCACAAAAACTTCTCTGCGAGGTTTTCATTGCTTTCCAGACACTTTCTGGTTAAAAGAAACTTATAAAATTGCCTAGTGTTTAACACCTCTTTAATATCAAGTTAAGTGGTAACTCACAAGGCCTGTGCTAGTGCTAAAGGACCTCTCTCTAAAGGTGTCACTTCCAGTTTCAGCTCCTGCTATGCTGTGAACCAGGACATGGTGGTGTCTTTGATCTCAGAGGGATGTGGGGAGTGTAGGGATGTGTGCAAATATGGAGACTTGCAGGAGCATGAGTTTGCTGTAGTGAGTATTCCAGCTGTGCCTGTATGCACCTGTAGCAACAGTCAGTCAGAAGCTTTGGAGAAATTCCATAGCAGGTAACTATGGAATAACTTTACTAGGCCTTGTCACTCAAAACATGTTTACGTCTTGAATATATTGGCTTAAATACCATGAATGAAATGGCCTCTTATTTCTTTAGTGATATAAATATACAGCATGTTGACTTGAGGGTGTTTAGCACAGCAATCCTGCAAGTTTGTGGGTTATGCTGCAAGGAACAGAAAAGCACCATGTTTTCAACAAAGTACAGTACTGGCATAAGAGCAGAGTGATGCTGTAATTCCTGTAGTCTGCTTTGTGCTCCACTTGTGCTTATTGACCTTTCCCAGTTCCCTTTGCCTTCTGTCTTTTTCCTTCTTTGTAACCAGCTCTTGCCCATCATGATCTCTTTCTATTGCTGCATCATAAATGCTAATTTCTAGAGCAAAATATCTCAAGGCCTTTCTTTAAAGATCTGTGCCTGGAGAGAATTCTTTCACATAGAGATAGATAGATAGATTCAAAAAGGGGCAAAATATAATAGAAGACCAAATTGTTCTTTGAATGCCCCTTTTCTTTGGACATCTTCATTTTATTTTGAAGATGTCGAATCCACAACGCTGTTACATACATTCTTGCTCTTGCCCAATGCAGTGTTCCTTCCCAAATGTGGGTTTTGTGTATGTGCAGTAGGCAGTTTGTGGTGTCAAATCATAGTCAGTGCAAATTTTCATGGTTTTTGTGCTGTCCTTAAGCTGATACTTGACTGTCTTTTGTAAATCAGCTAACAAGTGGTAGGATGCTCTGTGGGGGTGTCTTTAGTGAGGCATTCTTCAGACTCTTCTGAAACACCTGGAAGGGACATCAAGAGAATAACAAGAGTCCCATGGCTCTCTGTATAAAACTTGTGGTGCTGGGGTTTTTGCAAATTGTGCCATGCCTAAATACATCAAGAGACTGAAAAACACAGGCTTAAAATCCAGCCAGGCTATGCTGAGGTTCTTGGTGAGCTCCAGTCTGCAAGTGCCAGTGATGTCTTGCCCAGCTGGGAGCTGAAAAACTTGATCTGCTGCATACCTGCTCCCAAGGCTCCTAGAGAGTTCTCTGACAACCTGCCAATCTAGACAGAGTAAGGTGAGCTAAGGACAGCTTAGGGTAAGCTTCCATTTTTCTCTTGCCTTATTTGGACTTACAGCACAGTCTTAACTTTTTAAAAGGCTTTCTTGTCTTGGCAGATTGCTGTGAACTGCACCATGCTGAGATGACATTTTAATATTAATCTCAGTGAAAGACCAGTCTAGGACTTCATGTGTTTTCTGAGATGTTCCCAGCATCTGTTAACAATTTGGGCATGAACATTTGTTTTTGCTTTGTCAATGGGTACAGCCACTATTCCAGTAGCCAATAAAATTGGGATAGGAAGGGAGGAGGTTGGAGACTCATTGCCTGCCAGCCACCAAAGACGCATTGGCAGAGTGAGTTTTATTCCCTTCTGCTCCTGCTTCCTCACAAGAACCTAAAGCCTAAGTGCTCAGAACATTTCAGGTAGCACAAGGCTTCCTCTGAAAGCAAGGAAATGCTTTTTCACTGTGAAGGTGATCAAATACTGGCACAGGGTGCCCAGGGGTGTGGTGGAGTCTCCATCATTGGAGATATTTAAAAGCCATCTGGGCATGGTCCTAGGCAGCCTCCTCTGGGCATCCCTGGCTGACCTCCAGAAGTCCCCTCCACCCTTATCTCTACAGTGATTCTGTGGTTCTGACTGCTCCCATCAGGGCAAGGTTCCAGGGAGCCTATAGCTGTGGATGACAGGAGTGGTGGCACTGACTGCCCATTTGTGTCACAAGGCTCCTGTGGCTCTTCAGCAACCTGCTGCTGGAGTTACAGCCCTGGCAGGAGCACTCACGATGGCCACTGACACGGCTGGCATTTCCAGAGCAGCTCGAGTTACATGTGCCAGACCAGGGTCAGACACAGGGCGGAGGCTCAGGACTGTCCCTCTGGGTCTGTGTATTTTAGTGCAGCCTGTAATTTTTTTGTTCCTTTCTAACTTTTGGAACATGAAGAAGCAAACATGGAAAATCTTGTTTCAAAGCCCAGTTTGTTGTAAAAGATCAGGAATGTCAAGGCTGTGTAGCTGTAGCTGTTTGGAGAGCTGTTAACAGCCTGGAGGAATCTATGCAGGGTTAGAGGGCTGCTTGCCTCCCTTTTAAAGCTTTTCCTTCTGCTCATAGCTGGAATTAAATAAAGAAAAATAGGGAAGGAGCTTTATTAACAAGAAGCACTACAGGGTATTTTTTTTCCTTTGTAGACTTTCTACAAGCAACTTTTTGTCCCTTGTATGACATTTCTGCCTGTGGCTCACGGGCATTCCTTCAGCTGGCCCGGATGGTGGCCTCTGGCCACCTTGCACCTGGAGCCTGTGGCTCCACCATCCTCTGGCTCTGCTCAGTGTGCATGTGCCTGACAGTTCAGATGGTGGCTTTGGCAGAGTTTTGTACCTTCTGACTCCTTGTTGCATGCCAGTTTCTGCAGCAGCCATGGTCTCAGTGAACTCCACAGCAGAGTCTTCCCCCACAAGGGTGAGCTGTGGCTGCACTCAGTCCATGCAGTCTTCCATCCTCCCATCACCAGTGCATGAGTTGCAGGCTGCAGAGTCTGGAGATTTTTTACCAAATTCTCTTATCTGCAGAAAAATTCCCTGAGTTGCTCTCTCGTCCTGCCTTGGAGATACATTTGTTTCTTTGTGTGGATATTTTTGTCTTGTTTTCATTTTTTTATTGCCTTGTTATTTTTACTGCTTGCTTCGCTTTTACGAAGGCTTTTGCTGAGCCTGGTTTCCAGACGGCTCGAGGGGAGAAACTCCTGCAGATGCTGTTTCACCCTTCTCAGCATTCCTTACCCCAAGCTTTAGCCTGGTGGGCTTATCTCCTTTCTACCCTGTGTCCTGGCAATGTAACATCAGAGATGATCCATGACAGAGCCCAGCCAAGATGGGCTAATGCCAATTACACAAGCTTTTTCTATAAAGACATCATCTTGCTCTTTTAAGCAACTCTGTTATTTGAACTAGTGTGTAAATCTTGGCAGTACGGTGAGGAGTAATGAATAATTAAACAATTCTTTTGACAGACAATAAAGACATACCTTGACATTTTTGGGTATATGAACATGTTTCTTGTAAAAGTTTTATTTTGCATACTTTAAATACAGCAAATATTAATTTCTCCAGTGGCTCTCTTACAGTGGGAATCTTCATCTTGCTTCTCTGTGCAGCTTCAAGTAGGGTCATTGAGCCAAGAAATGAATTAAAGGGACCTCTGAAAAAACTTTAATTTGGTCCTTTGTGACGCCCAAGAGGAGGTGTGGAAAGCTCATCTGGCATCTCATGGCCCCTCAGTGGGTGCATGTTCAGTGCAAAGATATTTTAGCTGGCAAACTCCAGCTGGAATTTATTGCCCATGTGCAGTCTGAAAGTTTTCACAGACTCAAAAATTGGCCGAATTTGGTCAAGCTGCATGGAAATGACAAAATCCCACCACTAGATGAGATGAGACCTCTCAGCAAGTTTCTGAATTTCTGCCTTGAACAACAGATGTGCTACTGCTCCCTAGTGGAGGTCTGTCACCTCAGGGTCTTCCCCTGAGCTCCTTCTGAGGTTTGTCTGAGCAGGTTTTATGACAGTGCCTCTCAAACACTACAAACCAAAGTAGAAATCCCACACAGCAAACCTTGTCAAACTTTCCTGCTTTTGATGGGTTTATGACCCACTGGAAAGTGGTCTTGTATTAAAGAACTTTGGACTGTGTAGAGTGTTCATAATTATAAATCCTGAAATGCCTTGGGAAAAGGATGGAGGAAGGTGAGTGATTCTTGCTGAATGACAGGAAACATAAAATGCAATATGAGCAAAAAGAAATGGAAGGAGATAGAGAAAAGAGGGAATTATTAAAGGATCTAGAGGTAAAGGCAAATTGCACCCTTTACAATGTAGGAGAAAACACCAAAAGTGTGCCAATGGTCGAGCTGGGATGAGACACCCAAAGCACCTTGCCTAATCATGTCCTGCTCCCAGGTCATGGAAACTCCCTAGTGCCAGGTATTCTGACCTTAAAGCAGCATTTACTTTCTCTGGTGCAAAGCTTTTTTAAAGACCTGTGTCTAAGCAGAAGCTGCTTTCAACCACGTTCTAACCATGGAGCTGCTCTTTGGTCTGTGCTGGATTCTTCCTCTGTGAGGGTGAGCTGGGTTGCAGAGGCGATGCACTGTGGGCGAGAATTGAACACACTTCATGAGCAGGGTCTGTGCCTCTGGCACACTCCTTTTTCTTCCTTGCTCACCTGGCTTATCATAGCCAACAGCACAGGTCTCATTTCCTCTTCTTCCCCTCCCTGCAAGCTGCTATTGCTTTGGTGTGTCATCAAATACCCATGTGAGGACTAGTGGAAGATGGTGATGCCGTGCTGACTGGAGCAGAGGGAGATACACAAAATATTTTCTGCCTGAAAGAGTCTGACCAGCACTAGTGAAGCCAGGGCTTGTCCCTGTCCCACACAGAAAACTCCTCTGCTTGGCTCTGTGCAGGGTCTGGGTGTCACCAGAGACCTCTGTTGGGAATTAAGAAGAGGACCAGGAGTTCATGGCAGCTGCAAGGAGAGGCAGAGTGAGCCCCCAGTGATCCTTTTGGGATGTGGTGCAGCACCTAACTGAGGTGCTTCCCTGTGTGAACCACTTCACAGTGCTGATCTGTGCTGACTCACAAAGCTGAGGCTGGACCTTATTTTGAGCTGCTCTGTGCTCTTAGGCTGCCTTTCAAATATTGTTCCTGCAAAGGGGAAAGATGCTAAGAATTAGGTCCTATAGCTGCCTCTCAGACTCCACTCTCTCTTCTATATTAATCCAGTAACATGTAAAATGATAGACAGCAGCTCTAAGGAAATGTCATGCAAAGTATTCATTAAAAAAAAAGGCAGTCCAGTTTTCAAAATAGAACTAATATGACTCACAGCACCTCTATCTCCAGTACCCGAAGGCTGAGCTTTGGGGGAGATTTAGGACCAGTGTTTAAAAACAGAGATTAGAGGGGCAAAATGTAGATCCAGACTGCATGGGCACCTGGACCTGGAGTCCAGGCTTGGGAGGGATGGAAATCTCAGAAGCAGGCAACCGAATGGACTCCATGAGCATAAAGATGCTTTTCTTAATTTCTGACTTTTGGGGCCTATAAAATATACAAGAATTTTTAAATAGTGCTTTGGAGTCAACATACCATTTTATTAGTTAATCAGTTGGGATAAGTGGTGGTTGTTTATGACCTTAATGAATCTGTACCTCAAGACAGAAGGACTGCATGAGAAGTTTAATTAAGATTTGCAGAGGACTTTCTGCTCTCACTTTCTGCTGGTACAATATTGAAGGGAGTTGAGGCCTCACTGCTGAGCACAGATGGTGGAGGTGGCAGAAGGTAGCACCCATCTGGGGCCCAACATCAGCAGCAACAACACACTCAAAATTATCCCTGTGAGGATGTAGATGTGTTAACATCAGCACTAAGGCTGTGAATAAGCTAGCCAGTCCAACACAAACCTTTTGGCACTAGCCAAGGGCAACTTCTAAAAAAGAAAATATTGTCTGCACACTGCTTTTATGCACTCAAACATTATCATGTGCCAAAAGGAGAAAGGGGAGAATTTTTAAAACATTCCCTACTTTCTGTGTTTGCTCTGGGAATAGATAAATATTTCACATTAACTATGTTCGTCTGCCAATTTTTGTCGTGAGAGCGCTATCTCCGAATTGTAGAGCCTGTGAATTATGGTGGCAAACGCTGTATTGCTTTGACCTTTTGAAATGTCTCCAGCATGACTGGCTGCCTGTCCTCCCCTTCCCCCAGAGGTCAGGCAGGTTGTAAATATAGGCGAAATGGAATAGCCAGATAATCAAATTGAACCCATTTCACTGCAGTGCGGTGCAATCACAGCACAGGGAAATTCCATCAGCGTCGGCGGCTGCATTTCGAGTGCCAGGGAAATCGCTTTGTAACTGTCCACACAACCCGAGGAGCAGGGCTTGTCATCTGCCATGGTCTGGGCTCTGCATTTTTAAGCCTCCTTTAGCAAAGAAAAAAAGAATTCCCAAAGCCACACAGAAAAGGGTAAGGAATAGGCTGACATTTAAAAAAACACATCATCTGAAAAAAATTACCTTGACATATAAGATGATGGATAAGTTATATCTGCCTTGTTGGTTGGTTGCTTTTTTTCCTTTTCCTTTAAAGACTCTAAAATGCTTCCTCTGCTACAGAGCAGATAACAGAATTGCTTGCTGCATCACCTGAGTATGCCTTCTTCAAAGAATAAGTACTTTAGTCATTATATTAGCAACAGCATTGAAGTACAACACATAAGCAGTGATACAAAGAGCACCATAACTCTCGTTATTCATGAGAATGGAATTTAGGAGCAATGTCCCTTGACCAAGCAAGACAAAAACCTGGAAGTTGAAATCCATATAGATGCTTTTTTTTTGGTAGTAGGAGCCAAGCACAGCATTTGTGCTTCAGTTTCTTGCAAGCCCAGAGATGTTAGCAGTGGGGTAGCAGGGCATAATTGATGTTTACTTACAATCAGCATCTTTCTGTGCCAGCAATCATGGCAGACTGAAACTAAGCAGGGGAACCAGAAACCCTGCTGCTTTCAGCTGTCTGGAACAATAATTACACAGTGCCACGGCACCTCTGGGAGTCTGGCACCATTTATCCTCCCTGACTCTCAGCGTTGGTTACCTGCCACAGAGCAATCCCCAAAGCAGCCAATCCTCAACATCATTTTCATACAAAAGGTGGAGGGAATGATAATGGCTATGCTATTGCTCTGCCTTCAGAAACCCAGGCTGATGGCTTAATTGAGGTTAAAATAAGCTCCAATCAGAGAGGTAAAAACTTAACAGGGCTACTTAATCTTATATAAATACAAGAGAGATACAAGTGCATGAGGAGAGAATAATAACTGACTCTGGTGAGGTTTCTATGGAGAATAATCATTAGCCAAGCAGTGAACAGATTGGACTGGGAACAGGCTATTTAGCATTCATGCCCTGGTGGTAAAGGCTTTGAGCTGGAGCCTAATTTGAATTTTAGGGTTGGGTTTAAAAAGAAAAGAAAAAACTCACCCTGTCTGGAGCAAACAGCATCAACCTAATTTTTGCCCTAGACTGTGCCAAAGAAATTCGACTGACTTTTACTGTGTCACCTGAGTGCAGATTGTCTAATACAAGAGAGAAGTAATTGCAGGTCACGAAGGCTTTCAGTTGTCCCGTGAGCAGGGATTTGTCCTGCCCAGGGCAGTGTCCTCAGCCCTGTTTGTACCTCCTCCCTCGCCCCATACTCTTTGTAAGGCTGAGCAGGCAGCCCAGCCTGCTGCCCTTCAGCAGCAGCAGTGGGAATGCTACCAGAAAAATAAATTAAAAGAGAGTTTGGTTTTTGCTTTACATTTTCATTCTCAGAAATAATTCCTTTTTTAGAGCTTGAAATTAAAATACTCATTCTTTTGCAAATCACTGGAAAGGTTTGGCAAAACTCGCATTTTTATTTTTCAGCCTTGCAGATTGTTGCTTATCTGTTTTGTTAAATTAGATATTAGATTTCAGAAGTATTTGAAAACACTTCTTTCATGCAATGACCCTTCAAATAGGAGCTATAATTTCAATCCTTTTCTGCTCTGGTGGTTTTGTTTGTTTGTTTGTTTTGTTTTTTGGTTTTTGTTTTGTTTGGTTTTTTTACCAGCTGCTTGCAAGAGTGGTTTCTGTTACAGTTACTTTCTCTTACACAGACTATGTGAAAAAATGCAATAACTAGCTGGAGATGTGCAGATCCTGCCAGAAATACAGTTTCTGGGCTCTTTTTTCCTTAGTATGTATCCCAGAGATGAAGTGATGTGTTTCCCAACCAGCAGCTCAGCTGACACAGTCCCATACCAGCTGCAGCTGGATCTGGCCTCTAGATCTGTACCAGGGGACAGACAAAGTTAGAAGCGTGTATGATACTGCTGATTGTATTTCAGAGTTTATTTATTTTAATGTAACTTGAGATCTAGTCTCTCCTGTTACTTTTTACTTAGTATTTGGTAAAGCATATCTTGTTATTATACAATTTCAAAAACATGTTGCATGCACTGTGATATAATCTGTGGTTTGCCAGGGGCTTCTTCTATGCACTTACTAGCTGTGCTTATACCTCCCCATTTTCCTGATCTTAGCTGAAAGTCCTTCAGCTTATGCCCATCAAGAGATAAAAATAAACTGTAGGCTGCAGCTCAGTGTAGCTGGATGCTCCATTACTGTTGCAAAGTACAAGAGTCCTCAGGAAAGCAATGAAAAATTACCCCTCTCCAGGCAGTGAAAAATGTCAGGAGCCTCATGGTCTCCGAGGCCTTAGCAGAGAATAATTATGCTGTGAACAGATTGCTCCGTGCCAGAGACCTCACAGCACTCTCAAAGGGAGGACTATGAGACCCCTTTGAAAGGGAGATCAGAGCCCTCACATGGCACTGTTTGGGACAGAAAATAAGAAAGCAGGCAACAATAAAAACACCATACTCCCAGACTGGCTGCCTTCATTGGGGTGAGTGATCCTGTGCCTTCCAGGACTCCTTACAACCAGGAAGATAAAGGATAAATATGATCCAACAGATAATTGGATGGGTATTTTTAACAAATTGAGCTGTGACCTTCATTCTACTGGTAGCCAACCACTGGACAGTAAAACAAACAGAAAAGGAGTGTGAGGTGTCAGGCAAAGAGAATTTGGCCTGGAAATTTTCCTGGAATACCCATTTGCCCCTGTGCACGTAAGCATTGCCTGTCCTCCCCAGGGCACTCTTCAGTCAGAGGATCCAGCCCACCCTGGCTGAAGCTGTGCCTCCTGCTCGTGCCCATCATGGTAAGGGCCAGCCCAGAACTTTGCCTAGTGGTTGTGCCTGGAGCTGGGGCCCTCCTGCCCACAGGGAGCTGCATCCAGCATCCCACTCAAGAAGCAGGATGATAAGAGGGAGATTTTGCAGTCTGGCAGCATTCATAAGCGTGCTCTGCAGAGGAGATGTAATAAGGATGATGACCAGGACCAAGAATGACCAACTTGATCAGGTCAAGGCAATTTTGAAGTAATTTGTGCTTAATGGGTAACAGGGGCCAGAATTTGTTAGATATTTCACCTCCCTAGGAAAGGGTCTGACAGAGCCAAGTTCATTATCCTGGGGAAAGGTGACAGTGCTGTTCTGCCAGATTGAACAGGAGCAGGGTTAAGGTTGCAAAAAGAGGACCAGAGTCCTCCTAATTGTGTCTTCCCTCTCTTTTCAGTGCTTTAATTACAAACTGTGTTTGTGCAAGACTGAGGTGCTGGGGAGCTTGGTGGGGAGCAGAGCTTTGGGGGTGGGCAACAACTTTGCCCAGGGTTTGTTTGCAGGGCAGGTGGGAGGGGGCCCAGATGGTGGGATCAAAGGAGCAGTAACTCACTCACTTTGACTGCACCATCTGCTCTGCCCTGGGTTATAATTCCCAGCTCTTTCAACTTCACCCAGGATTTGGTGACTTGTTTGGGGACCATTTTGTGTGAATAAAAAAGGAAACGGAGACTTCGCTTTGCAGACCTTGAGTTTCTGTCAGGAAGGGGATTGGCCATATCTTCCACACAGCAATCCACTGTGGGGAAATCATTACTAGACCCCAAACTACCACTGAATGGCATTACAGGGTTTAAATTAAAGGCTTTCCATGGGTTCCTGTAAATGACAGGAAGTTCAGCTTTGTCATGCTCTTCCTGGTGTTGCAGGTGTAGTGCTGATCACCAGCTCACACAAAATACTAACAAATAGCACCTCTGTTCATTCTTTTAACTCGTCAGCCAAATCTGTTAGACTAAGCCAAATGTGCTAGTACCTTATTTTCATTTTAATCTTGGTTCTGAATGTTCAGAGCCTTGATTTTTTTTTGTACATAATTATAAGATGCCGAGACCCGTTACAAAGTTGAACAGTTCATTGTCACAACAAGCTTTGTGTTCAAAACAATAATCAAGCTAGATGTTTCTGTTTGATGTTTCTGTGTCCAAAACCTCTTCCAGCTGCCACAAGGTAGCTAACAGCATGGTCCTTCAATGTTGACTTTCATGCCATGAACAGAAAGGAAATTCCAACTTTTCCTTGTCTGTCCAGTGCACTGCTGGTGGGGCAGCTCAGAGCAGGGCAGGACAACGTGGCAGCTGTCATGTCACCACTGTGGGAGAAGGAAGGGAAGGGTACTGACGAGAGGAGAGAAGGGGAACCCCAGGGTCTTCCCCATTTTGTGGCCCTGGCCCTGTCCAGGATGTTTGTGAGGCTTTGCGAGGCATTCTAGGGAGACAACAGCAGGCTGTGCCAGGGCTACTGCTTTGGTGACAGCTCCTGAAAGCCATTCTTCTTCTTCTTCTTCTTCCCTGTCCAAAGTCTGTTTCTGGGGGGCAGAGCAGTCCCTTTGCAGTGCCCTGGTGACAGCCAGGGAGGCAGTTTGCCAGTGCTGCTTCAGGCTCCCTCACCCTTGCACACAGCCCAGCCCACGGAGCTGCACTTTCTGCCAGTGCTCTGGTCCCTGGTGCTTCAGAAAAGCTTTTGTTCACAGGGATAAGAAGAGTTGTAGTTTCCTACCTGTGTGTTGACATCACCTAAACTTCTTCTGGAAAGCAGTCAGAGTAAACAGCTCCTCTGCCCAGACCCAGTGCAGCTGCCCAGGATGGTTTTCACTTTCCTCCCTGATAATTAATGCCAGTTCTCCTTGCCAACCCTCCTGAGTAGATTTGTAAATTTTGGAGCACTTTGATATATCAGCTGTTACTGTGAGTTTTGCTCCTCCCAAGGACATGTCCCAGCAGGTGTCAAGCAGAGTGATTTTCACGCCAGCAGGGCTGTGAGTGCTGCCATGGGTGATGGGACAGGTTTGCTCAACGGAGCAGTGTTCCTTTAGGACAAAAATGGGAAGGAGGCCTTTGGCCAGAAGAGGTGCTTTCATTTGCTATAGACCATGAATGGCCAAGTAGGAGCAAGGAAGCCAATGGCTAAACAGGAGGCTACTGCCAATTCCATTCGTAGATTCTCCAAAACGCAAGAGGACCACTACAGTGATGATGTCTGGCCTGCAACATGCCATGGGCCTTAGATCACAACCTAGCAAATGAGAAAGGCAGCAGGAAAGAAGGAAAGGCTCTGGTCCCCAGCCTCTGCCTAGTACAACATGGGCAGCACTTCTGCCATCTGAGACTGATGCTGGCAAAGTGCAATTTGCTGTGCCACCGACAGCAGCACTCAACATTTCATTGTGCTGCATCTTGCCCTCATGTGCTGAGGCTTTCTTTTAATCTCAGGGATGCAAAGAAAGCCCAGAACACATTAAGACAACCACCTAGGGAGTTAGTTATGAGTTTTGATTTCTAAAAGCTAATGATGCTGCCCACTGTTCAATGTTTATAATAAACTGTCTTCCCCCCTCTTAACTAAATTGTGTATGTACATGGTAAGAAGCTGTACCCAAGGGCCCTGAGCACTTGGCTTGCTGCACATAGCTGCTATACTCCATAAATAGGAAAGGTGGACAGAAAGTTATTAATTTTAATGCATTTGAATGGGACAGGCTGGAAAGCCCAGGCAAAAGAAAGCAACAAGGATGATCCCGGCCCACAGCTGCAGTGTTTTAATGCAAACCTGAATATCGTGCTGTCCTCTTGGCAGCTGGCTCACAGCTCAGCCTACACAAGCAATGCAGACAGGGATTCAAAGGTTGCATGGAAACACATTGCTTTCCCTCAGTCCTGTGCCAAATGTAATACCTAATTGCTCAGCTTAGGTACATTTCTGCAGTACTGGACAAGAAGAGGCTCTCTGCAACACGGAGCAGCACACAGCCTGCTCTAACTGCTACCTGGAAAGGAACATTTTTCTAATTCTCCAGTCCATGCTTTTACCCTGATGACTGCTTTGTGATGAAGTGTCTATGGCTGAGTGGCCCATGCCTCAGCCCCCGCCAGGCAAGCAGCGCTCTGGGCAGAGCACAGCACATTCCAGGGCTCCAGACTGTTGTACAAATAAGGAAGCAAAAGGTCCGAGCTGGATTAGAGCAGGACTAGTGTATCAGTGAGAACAGCACTTCAGCTCTGAAACAGCTTTTTCATAGTGGGAAATACAGTGGCATCCTTCAACCTGCCAGAGGAGAGGCATTGCCTTTTGCATGACCATGTCTCAGTTTTTCCTCACAGAAGGAAGCTGTGACGTTGAGCAGGTCACACACGTGTGTTGGCAGAGGCCGTGGCAAGGCCAGCACCCACAGAAGCTGCACTGAGTCACTCAGTGCCAGGGGAAAACACCCCTGCAGCAGGCAGGTGAACTCGGTGACAGCACTGTGCAGGTCAAGCACCTGCAGCCCAAGCACCACCCAGCCCAGGCTGATAGGAGAGTTTTTCTTGTAAAGAAGTGATTTTTCAGTTCTATTTCTAGGTTAGTTACTTGCTTTACTGGAACAACTAAGTAGTTGGACACTTGCATGCAGGAAGCCACCAAGCCGCCACCACCAGCTCAGCATCACCCTCTTTGTAAAAGCAGAGAGCACTGGCACATCAGTGGCCAGGAAACCCTGCCAGTGGTTTGATTCCAGTCATTTGGCTGCAGCACTGGATGAACTAAACAGGCTGACCAATGTTTAACATGTATTTTCCAATGCCTGATACGAGAAATGACAGATTTTAATTATGGTACTTAATTTTTTAGAGGACAGCTGTTTCTTTCACACTATGAATTAACAAGCTATTCTCAGCAGATTTGTACTGTGCAAACAGATCTAAACTAGTTGTGAAGATAGTTTAGCTTGGAGCTTTATTTTTTTGGCATACTCCCGCTTTTGAGCTTCATGTATTTGTTTCTTCTGCTGTGCTGAGGTTGTAGCAGACAGGACCACCTGTGTTTCTCAGGATCTGGTGCCAAAAGGGTTAGATCTTGGATGGGGCCCTCAGTGCCACCAGAACAACACTTCCAAACCAAGAACAAGTTTATTTTTGTATTGCATAAATGCTGATTGAAGGGGCATAGTTCTTGACTCCCATTAGCACTCAGGTGTTTGTGTCCAGGGAAGTCAGACACAAGTGCATCCCTGAGGAGCTGACACATAGAAGCCACTCCAGAAAAGATGGAGAAAGGCAGGTACTGCAGCTTTGCCATGTTACTTAACTCCACCAGTTTGAAGAGCAAATTACCCTTAAAAAACACAGCTGGGCCTTCATCTTTGCACGCTGTAAGATATGCAAAAGAACAAAAAGAGAAAATAAAAAGCAACTCCAGCCCATACTCTTGGCAGCCTGGCTCTCTCCCAGGTCTCTGGCCTGGATTCCTGCAGTTCTGAGTGAATGTTTCTTTGCTATCTTGCTTGTCCATCACACCTGCTTTGTCTGTTGCCTTCAGTGTTTTGCATCTACTTATTCCCACACTCAGGATCTCTCTCCCCTTCCCCAGCCCATTATATTTTAGTGTCATAAGCTGTAAAATGAGATTCTATGAGAAATAAAGCTGATGCTATGGAACCGGCTTGTTCCCCTTTGCGTTCTGAGTTTGCCAAACACAACACAGATTTCTTTAATTTTTTTAAAGTAGCACCTGAGTACCTTAAGAAACTAAAATCTGTTTGGGGAAGTTGTAAGAAACTAATATTAGAGCTGCCATTTAATTCTCAAGGCAATAAAATGGACTGAGAGGCCAAGTTGCCTCTGAATGCCTTTCATGTTGGTTTGTTACACAGTGTGAGCTTGTTTTACAAGTGCTCTGTTTACAAGAATGCTGGGGGAGCTGGAGGGGGGGGAACACTCATTTAAGCCCCACATTCACATAGGGCTACTTTTGTAAAGGCCTGATCCAGTCCTACCAGCTGCTTGCCCATAAAACTTCACAATTGTGGAGGCTAATTAAGATTCTTCAGAGGAGCTCTCCTCTCCCCAGCGGCTGCAGGCAGCCTCATCAGACATGCTGTCCCTCCCCCGGGCCCGGCAGAATGCCCTCCTGTGCCTGGGTTACGTTATGGCTCATGAATTAACCAATTGATTCTGAAAATATCACTACTTTAGGGCTAAATAAAGCTGTTCCCTTTAAGGGGAAAAACGTCAGGGCTGGGCCTAGGAATAAACTGATACTGTGTTACCTACAAACTCCCTTCTCTCACGCTGCCAGGTGAGGATTCACTTGCCAGGATACAGTGAGTTGAGTACAAAGGGAATTTATCATGGATTTCTGTGAAGATAGGGAGGATTTCCAGAGCCTGGACAGTAACCATGACCTATCCACCTGCAAGTAAATAAAGCTTCCCTTATGCAACTCTGACTTAAAAAATTAGTTTACACAAAATGACTGTGCATATTTGCCTCGTCTTTTTTGTGTCTAATTCTTTCTCCAGCTTCAAAGTGAAGAAACTCGTAACTGGTACAGATCAAGCACGGCTGAAAGTTACTTGGTACTACTGCTGTGTAGCCGAACACAGTTCCTATGCTGGAACAAAAATTTCAAAAATTCCAATACATAATGTTGGACCTCCAGTACCCTTTGAGTGATTATGGCCCCCAAAAATTTATATTCAGGCTCTAAATTGATTTTAAACCAGAAACAAATCTGATATAGAGCCTGAACTGAGGAATATAAATAATTAACTATGTTTCATCTGATACATATAGCTTTCCCCTGGTGTGTTTGTGCAGATCTATCATTTTGATTACTTAAAATAAAGCTAACTGAGGAACAAGACAAGATCTTTTAAGCAGTGAAGAAACCCAGTGTGGTGACACACACAGTTTCATGTTGGTCACAACAAATGTACCATCAGCCTGGACTTCTTCCTCTTCCTGAATGTCTCAAGTGTTTGCCTACACCTCTTTCAGTTAAAAAGAATCCTCTCCCCTCCACAAACTAAATTTTAGAACATTAAGACAACTTCACTGCACAAAACCATACTAGATATTGTAATAACAAAATGCTTTATTTTTGGGGAATACAAGGAAAAGTGTGACATCCTCATTACCAAATTGCTTTAAAAAGGCATTCTTCCTTTGAAAGAGGTAACACTCACAACAAAAGGTGACCGGTGAACAAGCCCACTCACGTAGCAGCAGGAATTCTTTCTTTACAGCCAAAGGCAGGGCTTGAATAATGTACAGCCACAGATTCCAAGTCTGTCGATATTTTCTAGTAGGTTAGGGCACAGGCTCAGCCCTGCTCGGTGTGACAGCCCAGAGGGAGGCTGACAACACACTGCTGAGGCAGGGCTTTCACAGGTCTCACCCAGGTCGCTTTGCAACAAACCACAAGACTTCACCATTACCACAAGAAGACACTGAGAAAGCCACAAGGTTACTAATCTTCTCACTCATCTCCAAAAACTTTTCATGCAAGCCCTATGCTCATGAAATTCTCATACCATCAGTCTGGTTACAGTGCAGTGTGTCCCCTCTGCTGCCAGCCAGAGCTGTGTGAGAGGGACACAGCAGATCTAAGGCTACCGACCCAATTCCTTCCTCAACGTAACTGCTTCCTGTACAGCGGGCTCCAAGCTGGGATGTGTTTTAAAGACTGCAAATTTATATCCATAAATTACTTCTGCCCTCTCTGAATCTTATGTTAGAATTCAAGTTGTTAAAGAAGGGGACTGGGAAGTTCCTAAAATGGTCAGGCTATAAAATAGGCATTCATAGTTCAGTCCAGTGTGACACTGTCACCATCCATCCATGCTAAGGGGTAAGATACATTGACCTTGTTTAAAGGGGGCTCGTGTTGTCTGAAGTGGGTACGGTAAACTCTAAAAGAACTATTGGTTTTCTTTATTCAGGTTAGACATAACAAATATGTCAGGTACAGCAGTTAGTCTAGAAAAATACATTTAAAAAAATCTTCAGCAGACCATGCTCCCTGTAACAAAATCTTTCAAAACCAATTTTACAAATTATTCTACATTAATGTAAAAAGAAAATCTTAAATTTAGCATAGTGGATTCCATCAAACATCTATCTATCAAAACATGACTTTCACTATCTGTAGATGTTAGAATTCATAATACATTTTTCTAATGTATCCTGTACATATTAAATAACCTAAAAGGCTCTTCTTGTAGTGCATTAACAATTTAGCAAGCACACTCAGTATTTCTCCAGTACCATTTGCATTACAGTTATTTGCCCGCAAATGTAATTAACATCTAAAAGTGCACACAGTTAGATCTCCCTCCCTCCCCATAACCTGTTTCCCTGCTGAAACCCAGACATCCACTGGAAATATTATGCTACTGTAGCTAATCTACCCATGATTAGAAATGTGTGACTAAAGTGTTCTTAAACTATACAGGAACTGAATTATATACAGGAATCAAAAGGACAGCCTGTATTTACATCAGGAATGAACTTCCACTACCACAGCATCATACCAAGAACTCAATACAGTGTTACAGTCGGTATTTACTTAGGACTTTAGCTTTAGATCAGTATAACACAAAACTTAGGTCAGGACATACCCTGAAAAACTGAACATGTTTATTAAATATTACTTCTGTTATGCCCCACAACAAATAACCATTGCTGGACATTCTTACAAGTTCAGTGTTTAAAATAGTGTAATAGTGTGCTGCTCTAAGAGGCAGCAAAGAACTTCCAGAGAGGCTGCTGGGGGGGAAAAATAGAATAAAGAAAGAAGTAACAAATAAAAATTAAAAAATTAAAAAAAAACCAAAACAAAACAAAAAAAAAAAAAAAAAAGAGAAAAAAAAAAAAGGAGAAANGAACAGAAAAACAGGAGAAAAAGAAGGAAAGAGGGCAGCAGACACCAAAGTGTTAGCACAAGTCTATGACAGTCACAGCATGCAGAAACCCCTTGGAAAAGTGTCATACAGATCTAAGTATGTTGTAATAAACAAGCTTAAGATGTAACTTCACTGAATTTTTCCATACTGGGAAAAATGGTAGGACTTTTCCCCATCATATGGAAGAATTTTGAGATTAAGTTCCAGATTATCCAGTCTGAGATTATTAGTTTTACTCTCCAAGAAATCCAGTGTATGAACCTATATTAAATTTTTCCAATGATACTTAAAAGAGGCAAACTATAAACTTTTCAATTCACTTTTTATATTCAACTTTTCAAAGAAATCTGAAGTGTTATCTTTAATTCGCATTAAAGTGGTCAAACATTTCTCCTGTTTCTTCCCTCCCCAAAAGTGCAAAAAACAAGTTGCTGCTTGGTCCACAAACATAAAACATCATATACAGCAAGAGGTTTTCCTTCTGATGGAGTACTGCTGCCAACCCATCACTTCCAGTTTCTTCTCCAAGAAAAATGTCAGCGTCCAAAGATGGAATTCAATTCCAGTAGAATTAACTCCACAATCTGATTCTGGTATACTGTGTGGACTGCTATGTTACCAGTCTCTTTCTCTGGTTTTAATAAAGTTGGACCAAAAACTATTGCTATACTTTGATAGGTCATTCGGTTCTTTTCTCCGTTTTCTACAACTCTGAAAGAGAAAAAAAATACACAAGAAGAGATTTATCAGTGTTAAGGCAATAGGATAACAAAAAAGACACATCCCAAAGCAAATGGCTATTCAGAGTATTTATTTAATGAGTAGTCTTGCTATTAGGACATACAGCTGCTGTAATTCCCCTCTCCATGAAAAAAGTTTTGTTTTGAAATGTCATTCTTGGTCCTCTCACAGGCCCTCTAAAGGACTTGGCAGCAAACATCACAACTATGAAATAAACTGCCTCAAGTCTGGTGCTCTGCAAGCTCATATCCCGACAGACTGACACTGCTTATAGCAAGTCCAATATAAAAATTGCAGTAAGAACAATCACTTGGTACTTTAAATTAGATTCTTTATCTTTAAGGGAGGATCAGCAATGCAAAGCCTTTCCTTTTATCTGTTACTTACCTTTTCAGGTGTCTAAAAAGTACCTGCATCGTGTCCTGATTTGGTTTTGGCAACTGTTTGATTAAATCTTTAACAGCAGGGACACGCTGCCTAGGTTCTTGCTCTGAAAAAGGGTGAAGTAGAGAAACAGAAGTTCAGTATTTTTGTTTAAAACTTTAGCATAAAATTTACGAGGCTGGGAATGAAAGCCACAGTCTGCAGGGCTAATCCGAGATAGGACACTGCCACCTCCCGGCCGGCCCCAGCACCACAGACAGGCAATTCTGGACAGGCCACCCCGTTCACAACCAAAACATTCTTCTCATGTCCAAAATAATTTTTAGAAATGTACAGGACTTATCCAAACACCATATGCAAGTGCTCCAGACTTACTAATTGCATTGACAAAGTCATTGAAGTGGTTGTAAGTGAACAGCGGCTCTGGCAATTCTCTGAAGAACATTTTTAGAGCTCCTGTAATGACATGTATATCTTCCCATTTACTGTCATTCAAGTCCAGCTTCTCATCTGAGAGCGAAAAATAAATAATTAATGATAATACTTCAAATGTAAAAGCTCTTTTTTTTTAATATTAACTCAACTATTCTTCTGTACTTACTGCTTTCAAAGCAGTGAAGACTTGCTCCATTTCAGCACATTCCATATCCCATTCTGGGATACAGAGCTGCAGCAGCACATGGAGATGGCTAAATTCTGCCTACTGCACTACATACAGTTCTCCTACTCCTAGGGCATTTTCCAGAAGGGAACAGGAGATGCTGACATAACACAAAATTTACTGTAAGATCCTGTCAATCAGGAAATGAGAGGTCAGATTCCAGATGGGCTATACTAAGATACTGCCAGAAGAAAGGGTTTTATACACAGAGTACACTGAAGAGGGGCTAAGTCCTGTCCCCACTAAAAGGCAGTAGCAAATCTCACTGAAAAAAACATTAACTTACAATTTTAATGCTAGTGGAAGCTTAACATGCTTGCTATTTTTCCGTAAGGTAGTGAGTTATTTTGTTTGAAATAATTCCCCTTTCTCAAATTCTATTACCATCTTTTTTTAGAATTCTGTTCTAGCAATGCCTCTGTGGTCCACATGAGACTAAATCTCCAGAATACCAAGTTTTTGAAGTAATGTGTCAGTTCTGTAACTCTGACGTAACTTTACTTTGAGGATGACAGTAATTTCTCATTATATACTACGGAGAAATCTTTTTCCTTAGCTTTCTATGAAATTCAACAACCTGAAAATATATGCCATTGTAATAAAATTGGAGGAAGCTTACCATGATTGACTGCAAATCTCAGCTTCTGTATCACTGCAAGATTGCCACTAACTCTGTATAAGCCATCAATATCTAATCCTGAAACAAAGGGATAAATCTATTTTAATATCTTATATATGTATAGGTCTACTCAGCAAAAGGAAACGAAACCCACCTTGTAACAAAGAAATAAAAAGTTAAACTAGCTTGTTTTGATGGGCAGGCCACATAAGACAGAGAAGGTTTAATTTGCTGATTAAGTTCGGCAGCATCGAGCTCAAAGTAATCTCTAAAACTTCCTATTCAAGTAGTAATGAGGCAACAGCTCCAAGTTTCCCCAATGAGACCAGATGTCTTGTTTAAGATGCTCTTGGTGGGTGGGCAGGGAATACATGGGAGTCCAACATGCAATAATCAGGTATTTTGTGGATACAATGTTCAATTTTTAATGTACAGTTAAGGAAAACCCAATCAAGCCATGCATAGAGAGCATCTCAAAGTTGTCAAGTGACCAGGTTTACATGGAGAAGGAATGATGTACATGCACACTCAGAGCTGCCCAACAGCCTACAGAACTAAAATGGACAGTCCTTGCCTTATAGGAGTGCACACTCGACCAGAAAAGAAGGAAACTGTGTCTCTGTGGTTGCTACTGCAGTCACTCAGTAGTGATTAGGAGGTACAAAATTTATCTGAAAAGCCACTTGGATGCAGCAGGTGAGTCAGTGCCACTGAGAGGGTGAGTGTTGCCAGAATACCTGCAAGTCCCTGTAGCACCTCAAGCAGTTGTCTGATGCAACACAGCACAGTTACCAGCACCATCTGACATATCCCTTTTCCCCATAATCCACTAGTCATTCCTCTACAGAAAGAGCTGATTTGAAGTGTATTGGTAGAAGCAAGAAGAGTTGGAGAGGTAGGAAAAAAACCTGTTCATTTCTGTCAGCTTCCCCTCAGGTATTTAAAAAAGGAAAACTTCACTATCTTCACTGCAGTCCTGCCTTTAAAAACAAAAAAAAACAAAAAAAAACAAAAAAACCCCAAAAAACCAACAAAAAACCCAACAAAAAAACAACCCACACAAAATAAAAGGAACAAAGCAAAATAACCCCTTTCTCACAATCTTCAGATCACAAATGGAATAAAGCCTGCTTCCACAAGGAAGGTGGCAGTGTGTCAAACTGGAGTAATGCAATGGAAGCAGTTTTTCTCCCCTCCCAGGCCTAAGATAGAAGCATTGCCAAAGAGGACTACAGGCTAAATGAAGCTCCCATGGAAGATGTTTAGAATTCGCATGTATTTCCCTGTAACACTTACCCTGATACTCAAGAGAATGTTCTCAGATTAACAGACTGGTAAATACCTGAATGATGATTATGGAGATTCCATAATCTCCTCTCAGTCATCTTTTCCAAGAGATAAGGCAAAGACAACAGCAAGAAACAGGCAAGAAAACCCACAGAGACTACAGCCAAGTCAGGAGTCACAACCGACAAATTTTCAACAAAAATGTGAAGATGTGCTTTACAGCAGAAAACCCAGAATGTCACATGGAGCTTTCCAACAGTGTTCTTGGTCATTAGGTAGGAAATACATATTTTCAATGAAAGCAAACAAAAATTGAGTCAATATGTGGACACTGATAATCTCCAGAATTGCATAAAACACAGCAATTCCTGTAACTGGCTGAAGGGCATCAAACCAACAGACTGGTCTTCTGGCAGTCAGTGCACACACAGAGCAGGAACATAACTTTTTCCTAAAACTTCATTTCAAGGAAGTTTTAATAGAAGTGATTGTTAGCATGCTTAAACCTTCCAAAAATGAATAGTTGCATTTCAATAGTGTCACTTTAAATCTGAGAAAAAAAAACCAAACTTGATGAGCTGAGCTCTTTTACTACTTTTTGCAATCCCTCTTCCCCTAGAGCCTTGCTGCCAGGAGGCTGTCCTGCCTTCTCCTCAGCTTGAAATATACTGAGGCAGATCAGTTTCTCAGACATAACATTTCCTCCCCTCTTCCCCACTTTGGATCCCACCTATGTCCTCACTCTTGAAAACCCAATGCTAACTCCAGATACAAATTTCAGATTATCTTCCCAAATACACCAACAGCATTTTAAGAATAAAATGTTCAACATTAAGACGGTGAGCTAGAGAGATTTGTAAACAAAAAATTCAACCATACCATGTTCCTCAACATGCTCAATGCACAGCTTCACGAACTTTGGCACCGTGCTGTTTTCTCTTTGACACAAGCTGGTGAGATTTGAACCAAAAACTTGATCTGGAACCAAGTAAAGAGACTGATTTACAGTGGAACAGGACACGAGTGACAGAACTAGTTCAGGTTAAAACAAACCTCTACAAAGGGATACGACTGTCGCAGTATTGGAGAGGAAATAGGAAAGTTTTGAAAAGAGTTCTCAGCAGCTCCCAGCGAGAAAAAGCTCCCAGTAAGAAGAGTGTCAGCAGCTACACAAACGTGAGCATCCAACACAGGAAGTTATGCTACTGAAATAACTTTAATGCATCAGGTGATACTTTTAAGAGTAATTTCATCAATAATGTTATAAGAAATTTAATGGATTTGAATGCGTCCTGTTACACTCCATTCCTGTCCCAAGTTCAACATGCATTTATTGCAATCTTCGTTACAAATTCAAAGAGATAATGAACTTCAATCAGAGTGAAAGCTTTTGGCATTGCTTGGGAGAAAACCCTGCAAAATGTTATCCTTCACTGCACTCACTGTGCAACACAGCATTATATATTAATTTACTTTCATGTAGAGTCTTCTGACATTTTTAAGTTCTGACACAAATTTGTAAATGACAGACTTTTACCTCAGAGCTCTGAATGGATGCAAGGCTGACCATGCACAGGCAACCTCGCTGCAAGGTCAGAATCTAAATACAGATATTTATGGGCAACGGTAAATCTGAATCTTATTTTCAAAACTACACAGTCCAGAGAGAGTATTTTCCATCATAAAGTGGAGCAAAAATGAAAATCAGCTTCGACAGAGAGGAGAATCTTGCAATGTCACAGTGAACTTTAGCAGAATGTTAATTCTTCTTGCTCAGATTGTTATCACCAATATCTTTGATAGATACACTTCTATGGCTTTCATCAAAGATGCCCAAATAATAGGCAGCATCTTCTGTTCAGATGCATAAGGGTGACATGGGGTCTTGAGATACAGAAGCAAAGATCCCGCTCTTAAAGGGAAGGGGTACTTGTTGGTTTGCTTACTCTGTTAAATTAGGTACATAAGTGGCCATCTTCCCAGAATCTGGTTACTACAAATATATATCAATCTTACTTCAGAGCTTCTGCAAAAGAGACTGCTCTCACACTGGCATCATGCACAGCATCTAGCCCATTTTTCAGGTTCAATAATTTCAGTAGATTAACAACTCTTGCATCTTGACTAGTGCTTTGGGAAACCCAAACAGCACACCAAACCAATTTTACAGTGTGAAAATGGGCATTTAATGGCATTATTAGCTGGATATGATAAGGCCAGTGATCCACACCACCTCAGTGCTGTGGTAGCTACTCACGCAGAGAGCTTTATAAGCAGAATCAGTAGCAAAGGATTGAAAAAGCCCACGCAGCAGAAAGCCAGGCTATCATGCAGCTGTGGCAGGTAAAGCAATGCAGATTAGGTAGCAGAAGAACATAGTAGAATGTAACAAAGTAATTTGCTACAATTGCCTTCAACTTTTTCAACATATACAAGAGTAGTATTTTTTCTTCACATCTTCAAAGTAATTTCTGTACTTTTGAATTTTCATGTAATAAAACTTTAACACAGTTCCTTCTCCACTTAGTGCATGCTGTTTCAAGAGGATTTTTTCCTCCAGAACTTTTCGCTAGTTTTTCTGCTCATACTGGATTTGTCAAGCTTTCCATTTACTAAGCTTTTTCTGCAGCAGGCACAAAAGTACGCTGGGCCTTTAAATGAAGACTTCTCTATTCTTCATTCATACAATAAATGTAAAGCTGTACAGTGCACATCCAACTTTTAAAACTTACACCATGCTTTTAAATAAAAACCAAACTCCTCATTCCTTAATGCCTTTATTAAAAATCCAATCATTAGCACGCACATGTACAAATTAAACTTGGCTTAGTGTTCACTGTAGCCAATGTCAGAAGTTATGTCACTGAGCCATGACATGAATACTCAGTTGTAAAGCAGAGCAAAATGCCAAAGTCTGGGAATAAGGCTTCCTTATTCCAAACAAAATTTCCATCATTTACAAGTAAATTATATTTGCAGATACACAAATATATCAAATGCCACATGCAACAGAAGCACACCTGTTAAAGTACGCGGTGAGGCAAATCACAGTTGGATTTGGTCTCGTATTTGCCTACCCATTTATGCTATTTTGACCCTAGTAAAGCACCACCTACAAGTCCTGCTAAAGCATACAAATAAATAAATAAATGAAGTTTTACAATGAGTACCAAGTCAATAATTTACACAAACACATTAACTTAAACCTGCGTAAATACTGTTCACTCAAATTTCTACAAGCGTGACAAAAAGGAATCTTTTAACTTTGATTCAAGAGTATCTGTAACACTCTTCATGAAACAATTAAAACAATGTATACATTCAAAAAAGGTTATGGGAAAAAGATGTTTAAGTTAAGACTCCTGCAACTTCATCCTGGTTTTCCTAAGTATTTCATTTCTTATGGTATGGCACATGATTGTCTGGTTCCACATGGACTAAAACACCCCTGTGAAATGGGTGAGCACACACACTCAGCTTTGTACCCAAAGGGCTGTTCTTTCCCCTGTTTGCACAAACGAGGGTCAGATATCTGGATTTCCAGCTCAGAAGGGTGGAATGCAGTGCTTCTTAGCTAGAGAGTCCAAGTCCAAACGGGCTCCTGGCCCCCAGTTTTCACTGCAGTTTGGCCAGCAATGAGCCGAAGGAGAGGGTGTAATGGCTAGCAACAGCACTCAGAAGTACAGCAATCACCAGTTCCACTATACAGCCAAGACTTTTGTCAAATATACACATGTATTTTACTCTGAAACTAGACCATTTTAACCCCATTTTACACATGAACTACTAAATTCAGCTTTTCAAATTATGTCCTTTGTTAAAAAGGTTCATTTACCCTTAATGTAGCCTTTTTCACGGACAGCTTGTAATGTAGGGCGCCGTGTAAGAAACTTCTTGAGCTTTGTTTTGGTCTTCTTCTGATCTGTGGAGTCTATATTGCTGGGTGCTTTCAATGCTGAAAAGAGAAACACATTTAGCATTACTACCCACAGAATCAACACTCCATTTATCAGCCGAGGAACCAACATTAAAAGAAAAAAACAATTACACTCCAAAACACACAAAAAACCTGTTCAAATTTACAACACATCCCTAATTTTTTCCTTGGCTTTCTGGAACTCCTTGTAAATAGCATCCATTTCTCAAAGTACCAAGAGACAACCCTGCCACTAAAAACTTGCAAAACCAACTAAACATTAGCTTATGTATGGAATTGATGTGGAAATTTAAAAATGCAGCTATGTTTCAAAATCAGTCCTGCCTTTCATTAGGTTAACTATCTTGAAATAAATAAATACTTTGAAGATCACATATAGAGCCAGGAAGTAAAGGAAAGAAACAGCTTGCCTGGTAAATCAGATATTACTTCTGTGCATTTGACAACACCTTGAAAATAATTTATTTCACCACTGCTTATTTTCCCCCATTTTAAATGTGTCATACAACAGGAGCTAAAGACATTTCACACTTCTTTTCTTCTTCTTCCTTTTTTAAAGTATGATTAATAAAACATGGAAGAAAATTTATCAAGTGGCATCAAGATGTAGAATAAACTATATTGAGATTGTTTCTAAATTTCAGTAGTTTCATTTTTAGCTGTCCTTTTGAGTTCTTCCCTATTTACACATAATACTGAAGATGCAGAAAATGAAAACTGGCATTGCTAGAATCAATTAATGGAAAATTTTCAACTCACAACGAAGTTTCTTAGAGTCTTTATTTTCTTTTTCTTTCTCTTTGTCTTGTTTTTCCACTCCAGGGGAATCTGGTACCTCATCATCTAATGCTTCATCAGACTCTATTACCTGTTGGATTTAAGAAGATACGCAGTGCTCAGTTTGCCAGTTCAGAAAATACAGCATTAACACACACACTTCCTGCAGACAGTTCTACAACACACCATTTTCCCCCCTATAATGACATTCAGTTTGTTCTTTCCTGAACTCTAGATATTAAACATCTTCAGAGACAACACCACTCTCACTGGCGAAGTGAGCAACTCTGAGAAACACTATTTCATTGTAACACTCAATAAAGAAAATGTTGCTGGACACTGAACAAAGTACAACCAGCCTTTCATACACTTCATTACATCAACCAATAAATAACAGAAATGATTTTTGGTTGGGCTTATTTTCCAAATCCAGTAAACAAACATCAGCTATTTGAGCTAATGGTCTGCCACAGAAATGCCTGACTGATAGAGTAGAAAAAAATTGCTAGAGCATTTACCCAATTTGTTTTCTCTATAAGTAAAATTTTCTTAATAGAAAGTAGACCTATCAGTTGGAAAAATCTCCCTGCTATCAAAATATACACTGAATTCACTCTGAAAAATAAGTGTACCAGTGTCTAAAACTCTCGCCCTGTGTTCCTGCTATCTCAGCATATTCTCATTAAACACTGTCAAGTGAAAACATAGATAATGTTGAAATGTGGAGTAAGATACCAGAGTCTGCTGGTCTTCCCTGCAGCCCATGCTACGTGAGTGACTGCAGACATGCCAGGAAATGGGGAAAGAAACTTCCTCAGTTTCAGTACAACCTATTCCCTTCCTAAACTGTGTATGTCTTACTTCACTTCAACTGAAGTGAACTGGACAGCTATGCAGTTGCCAAAACCTGACTGCAGAGAGCCTTCTTTCACAAGGAAGGAAACTGTAAAAATGAGGCAGGGCAGTGCACTCCAGAGCACTGAGTCAGCATCAGCATGACTTCATGGACTAAGCTGCACTTTAATCTGTAGGGCAGTGTTACCTTTAAACACCTTCATTCCTGCTCGTTTTCAAAAGCTTTGGATAGCCTTTTTACACACTGAAGATCAATATATTCAACTGCCCAAATAATATCCCCATTAAGGATCCTCTGCCACTCTTCAAGAGGCCTCAAAGCTTTTTAGGATTGGCATATTTTAAACTATTAAATGCTTTGGAAAAAAGTCACCTGGGATCTAGTTTGTACTATGCAACAAATCTAAAGTAATAACTTGGAAATTTCTGTATTTAAAAAAGAGCAGCCACATCCTTTGCTGTTCCTCTTGTACAGGATATTGCCACAAGAGCAGCCTGAGGGAGCAAAGAGAACAGAATCTGAACTGCCCTTTCTTTTGAGGAAGATCTTGTCATGCCACACTTGGCCGTGGGAAAGAGATCACAGCTGCTATTACCATAAACTTTCCAAAATTAAAAGTTGGCTTTAGATCTGATGGATTTTTGTACTCAAAGCTTCAGTGCTTCAAATTATTAGGTAGTCTAATGCATTTTCTTGACTTATGCCTTGTAGTCTAGGGTCTCTTGGCGACCAGGTCCCAGCAGAACACATCACCATTTCCTCCAGAGTGCTGATAAACTCTCCTTATTCCACCATTCACTTCCTCAACCTAACACATAATACCTCTCATCTCAGCACATCTCAGCCTTTCCATCTTCACTCATTTTTAAGCAGGGAAGAAGTGGCCTCAGCTGTGTTACAAAGGGCAGGCAGGACAAGGGGTGACTGAGTGACTGGGTGACAATGCCTTGCCTGGTTATTAAGGGCCATGACATTTAGGAACCTAAATTACAGGTCCTGAGAAAGAAACTGAACCATTCATATTAGCCTGCTGTGCTTTGGAGGAAAACACCCACATGTGAAAAGTATTATCAGAGCTAAGAGAAATTAAAGCCACTGACTGGCATTGAAAGGAACAAAACTGGAGTAGGGACAGGAGACAAGCCTAGAACTATTAAAAAGTAAGAATGCACATGAAGTAAACTTGATAGAAAGCAATATTTTCTCCAAGATCTCCTCCAACTTCTGAATTAAAAAACTGTTAATCCTGTTTGGCAATATCAAAAGCAAATGCTTCAGCACTTCTCTGATAATTAAATATTTGGCATTATGCTGTCAGATAAGAAGAGATAATAGAGTATTTTGCCAGGACTTTTAGTAAGTGAAGAGCAGTATCAAATGCTAACAAATGTATGTCATGAAGTTGTACCTTGGCCATCCTCCCTTTTCATTCCCTCTCTATCAGAACCTTTCAGGTCACTGAGATAGAACAAGTATTTGGCCTCAGAAGTGAGCTCACTTATGAGATGGATGTCAGCCCACACCTCCTGCATCTTAATCCACTGGACCATCTTTCTCCCTTCGCCACTATAAACTATATTTCACTCAGCACCACCAGGAACTGCCATATCCTCAAACTCCTGCCTGCTCTCAAGAAAATCAGTAAATGAAGATGCACATGAAGCTTTAGAAGTTGCTATATCAATTAGTTCACTAAATAATATTACCATGAAAATAGAACCTTCATGATATAAATACATACCTGATTATTGATGGTGTAGTTAAGAACTTTATACCATTCATTAATAAAGCTGTCATTATCTGATTGAATTAACAGCTCAGTACCTTGGCGAGTTTTTAGCTTTAAAGAAATAAAAACAGATAAAAATAAAAACAGGTATCATCAGAATTGATAAACACACTACAGTTCAAAAGTAGAATCACTTAAATAAAATTAAACTTCTCACTGGCAAAATTGTTAGCTAATACACAGGCACTCAAGAACATTCACCAGTCAGAATAGCCATTAACAGTCTGCTTAAAATTGAAAAGCATGTCCCATACAGACATATTAAAAATGGATATTTCTTGCAGGTACTAAGCTAACAGCTACATTCAAGCAGGTAGAAGTGGATACAACCCAGTTTTATGAGTTTTTGATTTTAAGTTTAAAGAAAATTTCATACATCAGTAATTGAAGTGCATATAATTCTGCATTTAAATAAAATAATTTACCTCGATAACATTCTTTTTGCTGGATTTGTCCTTCGAGGCCCAGTCAATCAAAGCCCCTTTGAGATCCACAGTGAATTCTGGCTTAGACTGATTAACACCAAACTTCTGGAAAAAATTAGGAACAGTGATAATAAAATTAAACCTGAGGAAATACAGTCTTGCAATCTTTTAAATATAACATGTATTATTTACAGTCTATACAACTTAATCAACAGGCGTAACACCAGAAAAATAAAAAACTTTCCACAGAACAACCTTTAAGCATGTCTATTACAAGCTGTTCAGCTTAAAGCCCTCAAAATTCCCCAAATTTAAATGCCAATCAGATTCCAGCAGAGATTTTTTCCTATCACACATGGTAGAAGTCCATAAAACATTTGATTGCAGCTTGATTTTAGTCAAGATAGCTCCAAGCTTTAAACAAAACCAGCCAGTAAGTAACTGAACAAAACACCCCTAAACATTCTGCCACTTAATCAGTGGTTGTACACAAAACCAAAAATCAAACCAGAAACAGTAGGCTTGCTGAACAGGAATCATATTCCTCCACATTGAAAGAGCACTCTCAGTTTGTACATCTATCTATTTCATAATTTTTTTTTAAAAACATTTACTCTCCAACACTTTTATACTTTTCTGTAGTGCAGTAATTCTGGAGCATGTCCTACCAAATAAACAGAACTCACTGTCTGTCTACTAAACAAACAGCAAATAGCCACAAGTAACCCTTCAAACAATTTGGAGGAAAACCTCGGGGAGCTGTTCTTACCTCCTATTTTCACATTTATACTAGGTATCAGAATTTTTAAAAATAAAGTACTTTTACTATGATTTCAACATACACCACATAGCTCTGAAATGTAAATCCTCAAGAAAATCAATTCAGTGGCCCACACAAACAAAAAGCTTTAATTGTGAGTGACATGAGTAAAATATGGAACAGGGAAAGCTGGAAGCCACTCAGTTATAGCACAGAAATTTCATGCTGTAGTTCCAGGGAAAGCTTGTAGCATCTGCTCCCCTAGAAAGGTTCTTATTTCTTCACTAAGTCTTTGATGTGTGAATGCTGTTCCTGTGACAGCTCTGGGGGACCCAAGCCCCAGGACAAGCTCCTTGCTGCAAACACAAGTTTCCAGCCTGTACCAGAACAGCCATACCCAAGGGGAGAAAAGATGGTTCAGAAAACAGGACTAATCTGCTGCTTCTGATTAAACTCCCAGCATGGATGTTAATTAATGCTAATTGTGTTTCAGAAAGGCTGTTTACCACTGGAAAATCTCCACGTCTAGAGTCCTAAGGGCAATGAAGTGTTCAACGGAAAGCAGCATCTTAACTTCTTTATTCTACCCATGAAATATCAGAATAGGGCTGTACTTCTAATTTACCCGATGCCAATTAGCACTTGGGAAAAAAAATCCCCACCATCTTCCACTTTCTAGCTCAATTCTCAGATACCTCATCCAAGAGCATTTCTTATTAATTATAGCAGAGCTTTTGAGAGAAGCCCGGCTCAGCAGCAGAGTCCACAGGAACAACCTCTGGGCCATTCTGGCTCTTGCAGCAGCTGCCCGTTCAAGAGAAAGTCACATAACTGCTGCACACACATCCAAAGTGTCCCAGACGCACTTCCTGGCAGTCTAGATCAATCTTGCTGCGTGTCGGAAAAAAATTAAATCAATTTATAGAGTTTGGCACTGGAGAGAACAGCAAACTAGTGCCAAAGTCCTCTACAGGATTGGCAGCGGGGGGTGATTAGTTAAAACCACAGCCCACAGGATGCTGAGAATCACAGGACAGGACTTGCTACAGGTGACATCAACACACAACAAAAAAAAAGCTACCTGTCAGTGCTGTTTTGCCCAAAAAAAAAGCCCTCCACTACATTAGCTTGCTGAATCCATACCTGACAGATGACAGCACCACCTCCTACAGCTTTATACTGTACCCATCTTTTTGGCCTCACTCGCCTCAGCATTTCAGAGAAGGACAGAAGAAAGCAAAAACTAAAGCCAAAAGGGGAAAAAAAAGAAGACTTTTACCACTCCTTCACTTAAACATTGGCCAAACTGCTGTGTGAGATCCAAGGATGGAGAAACCCAGGCAAATAATCCAGCTACCCTGCAAAGCTCTTCTTAAATACCAACACATTACAATCTTTTTATTCAAGGACATTTTATGTTTACCACGCAGGCTCCCCTTTGAGCTTTCCTGTCAAGGTTCTTTTCTGCTCCCAGATCTATGAAAATGAGATGCCAGCAGCCCTTTCCCTCCTTAAAGCTTTCAGGAGCAAGTGCTGCACAGGGCTGCTCACACAACCTGCACCCAAAGGTTGCTGAAGGCAATTGAACCCTCCTGAAGCCAGCAAGTTCTGCTGACAGAGGTCAAAAAAAAAGCCTTTCCTTTGCATCTGCTGCCACACAGATATTAAGTCTGCTTTCTCAAAACAGAGTGCTACCTAGCCAGCACCAGCCAAGAGAAATCCAGCTCTTATTGAGCAGACACCTTACTCTCACTGGAGTCCTCTTTTGAGCTGTCTGGGAATTTTGGAAAGGGCATCAGTGTAAGACAGAAAGAGAGAGAGGTCTATAGGTGGTCCTGCCAGCTGTCCTAGATATGAAGCTGTCCTACAGTCACTTCTGACAGCTATTTTCAGACAAAAAACATAATCATGGGATGTACTTATGGGAGAGGTAACTTTTTGGAAAGAAGAGGGTGTTTCCTTTGCTTTCGATACAGTAGATGCTGTGCAGCTTAAGGACAGCCTTGAAGAGGTGTACTGACATCAATAAACAGAAAGCCTTTTCAATCTTTTCAGGATTCTCTCCAAGTCCTGGAAGCCTGCACAGGGACAAACCACACAAGTCTGTACTGTGACACATTCCAGCATTCTTTGGAAACAGAATTGGAAGTTATTTATAGGAAGACTTTGGATGTACAAATGACACCTGGCATTCTTGTAACTCTGTTTCTAATTAGAGTTGGGTAGGATGTTTTACTTCCAAGTCCTCCTCATCCATGGACGGATTGTGGAAAGAAAGCTGTGGAGACAGATGCACCTTTTTGGCTGGCAGGGGAGTTTCAAAACCATAGCTTAAGCAGAAAAAAAAAATCTTTATTGTCATAGCAAAATGAGCGAAATGATGGATTGTTTTTAAGCCTGACTGATAGGAGCATTTGCATTCCTGCATTCCAAAAAGTTTTCACAAAAGCATCTCAGCTCCTGTATAATCAGCAGTGAAATACTGATGAACTGTAGTAATGTACACATAACATCTTTGGCTTAAATCACAGTTGTGTAACATCAACAAGAATCTGCTCAGATTAATCTCAAAGAGCATCTATTTCCTTGATGTTTGGGAAGTTTACAAGCTTGCTTTGCCACCACTGTACTTGTCACTGAGGACATGCCCCTATTACAGAAAGCTGACAGATGAATCCTTCTAAGCAGTTACCATTTTCTTTTCTTTATGAAGCCCTGTCACTTTGACAATAGCTAATACATCTCATTCACACCAAAAACTGAGTGAAAAATATTTAAAAAAAAAATCCAGATCTCCTTACAAAAAGTAGCCTTTTACAAGGCTACCAAACTGTTCACAAATTATCTGTTCCAGGCTTCCACATACAGAACAATTAATTTCACAAACAAAAAAAAAAGACAGTTGCTTCATTTTTGACACGAGGTTAATTTATGAATTTTTGATAGGCAGCTCTTCTGGGCTTGGCATTTTCAAAACACAACTACAGATGCTTAAATTACATATAAAAATCCTACAAATTTACATCAGCTTTCTGTATGTGGAATATAGCCAGAACATCCTTGTGCTCTTTTCCTTTCACCTCTTCACACATAACATTTACATTCTGGGTATTCCAATTACAGCTAGAATTATCAAACAACATGTACACCATTGTATCAAAGGTATCATAGGCACCATACAAAGATTCCAAATTAGTTGTGTTAGAATGAATCAGACAAAATATCTGTTAAAAAACTCAGCATATCATGCTGCTTATTAGTCAAGGCACTAGTGGTTCGAATAGTAGGCAAATTTGGGATTAAAATTCTAGCACCAATGAACCAGATACACTTTCTACTTTGTTCCAGTGAACAAAGGATTATTGCAATAAACTTGTGATAATTTGCACCTTGGATGACTTTCAAAAAGAGCAAACAAGATACATGAGCTGTTATATGAAGTGTCAAAACTAAATCTTGGAAAAATTCAAGTTTACTTTCAGGATTAGTGGCAAGTAGCCTTAGAGGGACAAGAGGCATGCAACAAGAACACATACAGTGATAGCTGAAACTTGGGCAGAGTTTACATAGGTGACAGCAGGTCGATGACTGAGAGCATTTTTCCAAGAAGAAAGCAGCGAGAGCAAGAGCTCAGGAATTGAGCTCCCTTGGCAAAATGACTTGATGAGAAAAAGGAAGAAAAGTGATGAAGTCAACAAACAATGCACTAAAAAAAGAAGATATGGTTATATCAATCACCAGATGAATGCTAAATATTCTTCTTGTAAGATGAAAAAGAAATGTAATTCTTACATAATTTGCATATCAAACTGTTAGACTTGACTTCACCTTACTAAAATATGGACACGGAACAAAGTTTGAGAGGTGAGGTGGAATTTTGAATACCTAAAAAAAAATTTCCTACAGAGACCACAAAGAGTGTGTGCTGAACATTCAATTACACATCTACAAAGTCAGCTATGATTATGCAGGTGTAAAACATTACATCCTTGAAAGAGATTTTTGCTTAATATTTCCAGCTTCATTTTATTCTGTTTGTATTGTTGATACTTATTTTCCTGACCCTACTCTAGTGCTTCACAGTATACACAATTGATAGTGTCTCATAGAAATAATGTGACTATGGGACTTCTGCTCCACTTAAATTAGCAAAAGAATTTACACATTTTTATTTTTAAATTTATTTGTTAAATTTTTATTTATTTTTAAATTATTCTATTTGGCATAACACAACTTACACTAGTGCCCATAAATCATGCAACTCTGCTTATTGGTTATCTTTTATGGATAATTAATTAGGGCACACATAATTTATAACATTATCGTATATTCATGAACAGTTCAGCATTGCGTGTTTTAATGATATCAACATACAGCTGAAAAAGACAGTTCTTCTGATTTACAGCCACATTTACAGTATTAGTAGCTGTAGGACCTTGACTAGTTACATACACAAAACTTTTACTTTGCAAAATGCTTATTAATACCTGTAAAACTAAAACTTTTTGGATCTTTGGCGGCAGAAATCAAATAGAAGTCACCAAAATCCACTTCCTGCCATACAGTGGAATTTACCTTCTCTCATACCTTTCATCTTTATTGTTTTTCCTTCCTCCCTCTGCTTGACCATCTTGCCCAACTTTACCTTTTCCATTCTCTTCTACTCCAAACCTTATTTATCCATCCTCATCTATTTTTTCCAATCACCCCTTCTACAAGGGGGGAATATATTTACAGGTCTGAAAATACTCAATACTATAGAAAGGAATTGTCAATTTCAATTCATTACCCATAATGAAGCATAGCAGGAGAAAGTGAGCCAAGCACAAAGACCAGTAAAGCACAGCAAGATAGCACAGCTCTGTAAGAGGCAATTTTGCTGGAATTCACATGACAATACATGGAAATAATGAACACTGGCTGTGGCCTGTCTTTAATTATTACAGGAGATCCACACAGTTTAATGTCAGACCTCCAAAAGAGGCTATGAAAGCCACAGATAAAGAAGCATTTCTATACCCATTAATGCAGGAATGCAGCTGGATAAATACAGCAAATTTAATTATAGGGCTATTATACTAGAGGTGATAAAAAATTTGAATAATCATCATCTTCAGTGTGATGTTTCTCTTTTGGTCTTCATCAGACAACAAAGTAAGTACAAGTACTTGTCATGCACTATGAAGACCTGGAACAAAATACGGAATCTAGCAAGACAAAGACTAAATCATATGACAACAACACTGCACTGCTCAAAAAGGCCAATGCAAGAAGCCATGTGTCAGACTATTTTCTTTTTTACATGTATTACATTCAAAATTACCTGGAGTTTACAAAAAATATCCAAGAATGGTAAAACACACAACCTATTCAGACAAACACATTAGTAACGAATAAAAAAGTATTTGGCCTGGAGAAACAACTTCAAGCCTAACGAGCACCTGAATGTTGTCAGTTTCTTGCCTGTCAAAAATACATACAACTGGTTTTCTTCTTATGCTACATCATAATTACATTATTGTTACATTAAACTATTTTCTTGCCAACTTCTGCACAGGTATTTTTTCTATATTAGGTGTATATATATAGGTATTTAGGCCCTGCAAATAAGAGGGCTTTAGTTTATTGTGCTTTACATGACTAACACTTCAATGAGGGTGGGGGTTGTTCCTGGGCTTACCCAGCCAGTTCCACTTCCTTGGGTTTTAGTGAACAGCAGTGATGACCCTTGTAACACTGCCCATGATGACATCCAATTCTTTCTGCAAATAATTGTAAACAAACATAAAATAAATGGACTCTGAAAGCAGATATTTAAACCATTGATCATTGTTGCTCAGCTGACCTGTACGTTAATAGAGTTAAGCACATATATCATCATTAGTGGCATCAGTAAGTCTTAATTGCTATCATATTTGTAGAAGGAAACATATGTTAACAATCCCAGCCTGACCATCAAAGTCTAAATCAAACAAAGCTAATTAGTAGTAGAAGCAGTTCACCAAGAGAAACACCATGCAATTATAATTTCAAAGGGGCTAATCTGGAACGCTCAGCTCACTGTGTACTTAACAGATCATGCCAAACTACTGCATAATTCTGAAATTCATTGATCTGAGATGTAACTGTCCCATGTTTATGTAATAAGCTCATTTATATTGGCAATAGAGTATATCCTACACATCTAAAAAATTAAGAGAAAGAACGAGTTGTTTCAGTTGTCTGACTATTTGATTTTATGCCAGCAAACCCGTCCTCCTGAGGTTATTAAAGAAAAAAATATCTTGACAAGCCCTGAATACTTATTCCATCGCCCAACATGAATTATTACTTAACAGCTCTCAAAGTGACAGGACGGCCACGATGCATCTTTCTGTTCAGCAGTGCAACAATCCAGATCAATGATTGCAGCAGATGCAACGTAAATGATGACAGCACATTGTACCAACAATGCTACTGTCTACCCAGCCCTGCCAAACTCTCAGAAGCAGCTCTGAGGAACCAGACTGGAGGTCAGACATGCTGCCCAGCTGCCCTGGACTAGGTCAGCGTGGGTCTACAATAACAGCTGGGTGTTGGCTATTTAATCCTCAGAACAAGCACGCTTTGTGTATCACAAGTCTGGGAAACACTGAACTAGATATAACACACTCTTAGATCTAAAAGATTAAATTAACCAAAAAACAATAAAGAGGGGGGAAAAGGCAAGAAGCAAATCTAAATTAACTCTGAGGATGTGCCACAGCTCTGCAGTATTTGCCATTGATTCAGAACACCAGAAATGTAGTTAGACAGCATCACCTGAATACACATTGTGATTTACAGTGCAAATTGCTGCCTGAGACGAAGAGAAAAGTTAGAAATGAGGTCACTTGTCACCTACAAGAGACTGACGTTGGGCAATACACTGCTCCACACCCTTCACAAGCACAGTGAAGGAAGAATTAGGGAGCAATGGATGTATACTCCTTGGAAGTTAAAGTCTGAAAGCTCCTCTTACGACAATTTTATCCAAGGAACAAGACACACTATAACCTATACGGATTTGCTCTTCAGTAAATCAATCAATCAATCCCATTTTAAAAAGCTGTCTCTCATCCATACAACTTCATGAAATCGCTGGCCAGTGTGAAGCCCTGATACATGCGCCTCTGGCTCTCTGCAGTTCATTGTCTTTAGCTCCCTGGGACAAACACATGGGGTAAGGTTAAGCTGTCTCATACAGGAAAACCTCTGAGGCAAATTCAGACAAAAAGCAAGAAGTTGCAAACTCCAGTATGCTGTCCTAATACAAAAGACCTTTCATAAACCCTAAGCACATGCACTTCTCAAGTCCAAGACTTACCGAACTTTCTTCCCATTTTCTGTGATTTTTGTCACATTTAATAACCCATACTTTTCTTGACCCTGTAAGATAAGAGTAAGACATAAGAAATATAAAAGAAAATCTGCTTCTATTAACATCACATCACAGAACTCAATCCCCCAAATAATCCATTTCTGGCAGTGAGCCATCTTTGCTCATGTCATAACTTCAAGAAATTGTCTTTAAGCATATTTAAATATTCAGAGATCAGCAAAATCAAAATTCCTCTGGGAAAGTAGTTATTACCATTCAGAGGGTAAAAAGCTTTCCTCCATTAAGACCAAGGTTCTTCGGACAAGTCAAATGAAATAATTTGTGGTAGTAGACAGTGAAAATTATTAATGCAAAATGTATAATTATTTGCACAATATTAATATAATAATAGCACAGTAGTCCTTTACTGAAAAAGGTGGCTGACAAAAAATAAGCCTAAATTGCCATATAAACACTTCCTATTAATTTTAATGTAATTCCATATTTTAAATAAAACATGATTGAAGTGCATAAAAAATTAATGTATTCATGTTAAAAACAGAAGAGTGAAGCATTTCTTTGATGTCCTCTTTATTTCCTATCCCCATGGAAAATAGTAGGATTTTAAACTATATAGTTGTCTTGTTGATGAATACCATCTATATTAGCATGCCTACAAAAAAATTTGAAGACCAGTCCATGATAGGCGGGAAAAGAACACTGCTGAACACGAAGGCTGCTTGCAAGTTTCAAATATTTCAAGTGAATATTTCTAGTCTCTGTGTAAAAGTAATAAAATGAAGGAATGTTTGAAAAAGCATTCTAGGATAAAAATATTCACTTAAACAATCATCCTAAGATGAGGTACCAACATCTCCCATTTACTACTGACCCCCCAGCCTTGTCTGACCAGCCAGTGGTGCTAAAAGAACGCTAAATTATTTTTTGTCAATTCCTTTTCAGAACAGCTTCTAACAGTTCCTAATGTATTAAATATGCTATTAGTTGAAACAATCAACTAGGGAATGGATCCAAATTAGTTTTATCATTATAAAAATGACCTCATTTCTAGATGCAATGAAAATAGAAGATAAATCTTCTTCAGAATTTTCTTCTAAATCTCATATTTAAATGGACCATAACTGCACAATACAATTTTGAAGAGATTTTTTTTTTTTTGCTGGGATACCATGGACAACACTCTTATCAGAGATACAGATCTGTTTTTCATGGACTTCAAAAATTCTACTTGCATGTTTCAAGCCCAGCACATAAAATACAGGAAAGACACATTATCAAGGACAGAGGTGTTTAGCTGGTGGATCAGATGTTACTTCAGTCCCATGGTAACTGCTGCTCTTACTCAGTTTAATATCTTCACTGGGCTGAAAGGCTTCTCCAAGCCAGTGGCAGATGCATTATTTTCCAAAACTTGTATTTTCAAGAAAAGAAGTGAGCCCTTTCCCTCATCCACTCTCCAAAAGGCCAAACAAATGAATTATCCCATTCTTTAGATTACTCTATTTGTGATCCATGTGGACCATGGACCAAGAGTCCCTTGCACGGCACCCTTTTAACCAACCTTTGGCTTTTAACCAACAGAACAGCCTGTTACCAACTTTCACAGTGACTGAGCAACCTGTGCTCACTTCCTGAAATAAATCATGGTTTAGTCAATTACTCATGGTGGAACCAGCAGGGATGTTCCAGAGAATTATTCAGAGAAAGTATCACACTGCCCTACTTAGCAGCAACACTAGGGGGTACTAACGGGAAAATTAATGGAATCAAGAAAAAGAAGAGGAAAACAGGTTAAAGATCAGAATTCTCAAAAATTTACCAGCTATCTTTGGAATATTCGAATCCCAGGGAACAGCTAAAGAAGATACAGATGTTTTTTCTATTACCTCAATCAGAAGTGAACTCCTCTGCAAAATACAACTTCAAAAATTCAAGATCTGAGCCATACTTAGAAGACATTAGATCACATGCAGCAATAACCGCTTTTGTGTAAGGCTATCAGTTACGCTTAATAGACAATGCTTATTTTATTGTGAAAAACTGTTTGAAGTGTTGTGAGAATGGATTGTCACGACTAAGCCAGAGAACTACTCCCCTGCACACAGAGCAAGAAAGAAACAGGAGAAATTGTGCCTTTAATGCCTGAGGTACCTACCAAGGGGCTGATAAAACTGACCAAGCTACTTACTTCAATGCTACTGTAGTACAGTGGCAAATTTTTTTTAAAAAATAGAAAAATGAAGTTTTTTATCCATTTCTCGCTGTTTAAAAAGGAATTATCACATTTACAATATAAACTGAAATTTTAAAAAAAAAGCTGTTTAGCAGGCTAAGGTTTGTCTCCCACAAGTTATTCTACTAAATCAAAAGGACACAGTTTATTTATGCCAGGTCTCCTGTGTCTCTGGAAGAAGACAGAAACACAAGCCAAAATTAGAGCTATCAACTACTACTGACTAACAGTGAGGGATTCCATGAAGATGGGGAATTTTCTACTTTTACCTTTCTAGATCCTACGTAAGAAGATGTGACTGTTGGAGGAAACAAACTGGGTTCTACATAATTAGGCACAATTTGGCCACAGTGAATTTTCTACTTAATCTACTATTACTAAGTGCATTTAAATCAAGGACATTCACATTTTTTTTCCCCAGAAGCAGAGCTGGATGTAATGCATTCCTTTTAAAATGCAAAGCCTTCAAACAGTTTTATCCCATTATTTTTCCCAAGAACAAGAAGGCTTGCTCTTAATTCTCTAATCATGAATAGCTCAGTTTTTACAACATCTACTTATCTAGTTAAACATTTTGCATACTGACTGTGGCTTGATGCTTTGGTGAAGAAGGAGATGACTCATTTTCAGGAAAACTGGCCTTAGAAACAGCTGATGATTCCTATAAAATTCAAATAGTCAATGTCAACAGATACTGTTATTATCTTTCATACAAATATTTTATTTTATTTAACTTAAAGATGCTTTCTCTCTCTCTTTCTTTTTACACACTCAGAGATAAGAAGAGTACTTCTTTTAAGCATTCATAATATTCTCAGACAGTTACATTCTGAACTCACTTACTAAACAGTGTTCTTACAAGGTTTACAGACAACACTCAAACTGGGTTAATTAGTATATAACCATTTGAAAAAAAGATATTAATACATGCTGCATCAGCTTCAAGCAAAGCCTTCATCCTTATAAGGGGTAGATTTTTTGTATGACATTGCCATCAAATTATGATGTATATTTAAAATAATGGCTAATTACAAGATACTATATACAAATACTACGATTTTAAAGAATACAATATGTTTCTGTGTTGGTAGTAAATAGAAGAGCAGCATAAAAAAAATATATATGTAGAAAAACACATACAAACTTTATTATTTTTTGTGACTCATGATCATTAATCTCCTTATAATCAAACACTGAAAATCTCTAGAGATTTGGGGGTTTGTTTTGAACTGTAAACTACACACCAAAATAAAATACTTAATATCTGAAAACAAGAAAAATTGCCCATCTGGAGCAAAAAAAAAAAAAAAAAAATAAAGGCATGTGCATTTCCTCTGAAGTAATGACTGCTGTGCACAAACACACTGCTTGAAAATCTGGTAAAGAATTTCAAATGGAAGAAAAACATCACTTGTTCTCTGTTACTGTTAACACATTTCTCCCCCTCTCTCTTTTTAAATCCCTTGACAGCTCTCCTAAACCCAGTTTCCTTTTGCAGCATTACATAGCACTCTGCACACTTGTGCTTTAAAATTCACTTGCAAATCTACCTAGAGAAGTGCCACGCTAGTTCTTTTAGTAGCATAACAACAGAGAACTTTAGCAGTCCTAAGTAGAACAGCCTAAATGTTCCTTATTTTCAAATGTCTGCAAAGAAAAAAATAAGCACTCAAATTAAGAAAATCAATTGTCCCTCCCAGGAAGGTATTTTTTCCTATGCTTATCAAATTTTTTAGCTGATGGCTATATCCAGGTATGTGCCACAGCCAATAAAGTGTTAACTGGTATGTTTGGTATCATCAAATTCTCATGAGCCCTGGCAGCCCATACTTTCACTCTGACACATTTCAAGTACTCTTATGACTGCCCTATTTTCATACAATTGAGTTCCATTGTTTTTCCAGGAAAAAAAAACAACGAAAATAAACAGAAAACAGCTTCCCTGGGAGACAACTAAAAAGAAAGCTTGGGGTTCATGTGCCCATCCAGACAAATACCAGCTGCTTTCCTTTCTATTTCATTATTAATCCGAGGTAGCTTTCATACAGCAAAAGCAACTCTGGAACAAGAAATCCAGTATTTGTGGTAATGAAACATTCCCTTTCCACACACTAATTTAAAGCACAATATATTAACAGTGTGCCTGCTAGTGGTAATAAAACAGCTGCATCAATGCACTAAAAATTGTCTTTCCATAAAACATTCGTTTATTGCTCCACTACATGTTTTAAATTTTCTCAAAGCCTTAATGTTGTGCTTCATATAAACTATTTTCTTCTCACCAATAAAAAACACATGCTGCCTATATGCTTGGAAACTGTTAAAGGAGCTTTAGGCTGCTGACTTAAGACTTCACAAATGCAGTTCAAATAGAGTTTCTTTTGGTTATTACCCATAACATTTGTGCATTTCCATGTTTGCATCACTAGGTTTAAGTGATATGTGAACACTGAGCCTTGAAGAAATGTAAACAGCTCCACTTATTCAATGTTTTACAAAAGCTTCTTCATTCAGTGCAGCACTACAAAAAGTTCTTTCCAAAACAGCAGTACATCTTATGCCAAAAAATAAAAAGTTAAGTCTTCTTTAAAAGCAAAGCCAGAACTTCAAGCTATCTCCAACAAAATTGTTCATACCTGTGAAGCTTAAACTGCACATGAGTTCAGCAGTGTCCACTCAGCTTTGATTTATCAGGGCTCCATCTAGGCTGTGCCTCATGGAGTGCCACAACACACTGAGTACAGAAGGATGCATGAGGCAGAGGAAGAGGAGGAGGGAGGGCAAAGGGGCAATCGCTGGAGCTGAATGAGACGTGCAAAGTCTCCAGCCAAGCACGGCCCACTGCCTCCTCAACACCACACATGATATATCCCAAACTGACAACTCAAAAGCTCAGGATCAAATCCAATAAATCCCGTTCTGAAGAGCTAAGTCAACTCATGGAAAGCAAGTCCATTAAAATGGATACAACAGGTCGAGCAAGTAACGTTCTGGGCAACAAATCCATTGTCATTACAACTACTGTGTTCTGTCCATTCGAGTTTGGGTTTGACATCTCTGATTACACAAAGCCACTCATAGGCTTTTCCTCACATTTTCAAATCTGCATTAATTTTTTTTTTCTCAGAATTTTAGAAAAGGGAGCTTACAATGCCATTTCTTGGTATTTCATTCTGAGAAGTTTGTGCTAAGATATCAGCACTAACCATGTTATTTCATTTTCCACGTATCTTGGGATGGACTGCAGGGAAGTTACAGAAACCAGCATGTCACACCGTACAGCACCGTTTCAGTTCCTCCCTGCTCAGCCCACATCAGCTCTCCTGACTCACAGGCAGAAGACCCAGCACAGGCAGAAATGGCTAGGAAAAAGGCCAAAGCCGAGGGAGAGCAAGGGAGAGGCCCAGTCTCCTTGCTGGCCTAAACAGCACCTGTTACCGTACAGCCCAATAAGACTATCAAGAACATGTCCTAAGAACGAGCAGAAAACAGCTTTTGTTGTTCCTGACCCACAGCATTTTTCAGATTAAACACCAGCTCAGCTGTGCAGATGATCAAAGCCAAGTGTTTCAGCACTTTCAGTACTGTCCTCTGCCCTTCAGTAACAATATTACAACCCTGCTGTAACCGTGCACAGCATTTCCCCTGAACTAACTCTAGTTAAAATACTTCAAGGACAATAAGATAGCTACTATTCACAAAGTAACAGCAGTGAAGTTACTGTTGAACAACCCTTCATTTTGCTGCATGTTATATACAATGATACAAGAGACCGAAAGAAAAATGAAATTTCAGAAATTCAGGCATAGTAATTCCTGGTACATTAAATATGTCACACATCAGAAACAAGTGGCATTTCAGCATGCTGATAATTTGCTCCTACCTTGTCATTGGTGTCCAGCACAATTGTGCTGTGTCTCCATTTTGTTAAAACTATTGGTTCCTGTAGCCTCCTGTCCAGACTCCTACTCTTTATTATATCTCTCTGCTGCTGTGGTGAAGCATTATACTAAGAAAAGAAAAAACAAAATTGTGAGTAGAATCTAATTCATGCAAACGAGACCTGGACATACCACTCATATGCCTAAATAGTGCAAATTTTAGTGATGTCACCACTCAAGGGTGGTTTCATTTTGCATTCAGTCTTCAGAATTGTCCTTTCTCCTGTAGCGCCCTCTGAAGCAGTAACTAAGACTGGCGTATTGGGATAATACCCTCAATTGGCAGAGAGATGTTTGCTTTCTTCTGCAGTAGATGCTGTTGATTTTGCAACCCAACAGGGTATTGAGAACCACCAAGGAATTACAAGAAATACAAGATTTTAACATTCACTCTTTATATTGCATTGACAGTACTACAGCACCTGACCAGCTCCTGTGTAAGAAAAAGAAAACCCATAATCCTGCAGTCAGATATGTAGATTGTTATGATTGCCTGGTATGACTCTCTTTGACTCAAAGATTTGGGATGCCTAGGAGAGGAGACACGAGGCTGAGGACTTGCTTTTTCAGAATAAACGCATCAAATTGCTTATAAAATAATTTGCTGGTGTGGAATGTACACACCACATACAAATGTACACATTCCATTAGCATGGAAGATAAATATTTAGCAGGAAATAATTTTAAGACTTAGCAGAGCTGTAACAAGCAAGGAGAGACCATACTTATCATAACATGGGTTTTCCAGTAACTCAAGAGCATACAAACTCGCTGAGAAAATGTGAGAGTCATGAGAAGGACACAGCATTTAACTAGATCTCACAATTGCAGCATATTTTTCATTAATACTGTTGCCATTTTACATCATCACAATACATTATGAAAAAATTCTAAAAATATTTCAGACAAAGTGTTATACTGAAAATACAAACAAGAAAAGACAACATCAGTGTACGGTGGTTTCAAGTGATTCATTAAAATCTCATTCTTTTTAATCAGTATCAAAAGACTAAAATCTGCATATAGAAAGAAACTTAAGGCAGCATTTGTAGAGTCATGTAAAGCCCTAGAATCCACGAGGTAGGAAATAACAAAGAAAAGTGAAGTGCCCCTTTTACCCGCGAAGGCTAAAGCAATAATCCCTGCAAGGACATGGAGTTCTACAGTTTTGGTACTGACTCCTGCTATAAGCTCAGAGCCTCAGGTGTTCAAAGACAGAATAACTTATACCTGCACATACCAAGAAAACATGGCAAGGTTTAATCTAAACAACATAAACACTAAATCTAATCAAAATTGCATAATACAGTTATATTTATTGCCCAAATAAAGAACCAGCATTGCTACTGCTATAGCACTCAGGATGCTTGAGTCAGCTTTGTATTTTACTATGAACAGAGTTAATGCTCCAATAAGCTAACAGATGCTTAAAAGCTAAATAACTTTAGCATTTTGTTACATTATTTTAATAAGCACGAGACTAGTAAAACGCTCTCAAGTGAACGGATGTTGCTGTACTGAGAATAAAATTGGGTAGTTCACGTACGGACAGAAACATCAGCTGTCACTGCAGAAAGTCACTTCTGAGCCTGCCTTTGTACTGGCTTCAGCACATTTCCACTCACATGACAACTGCTTCCCCACAGCGGTGAGGTTTCAGCAACTCTCGGTTTGTCTCCTTGTTAAATCAAAAGCTGAGCAGTGGCACACGCTGAAAGACCCAGTGCTGGCTTGCTTTCTTGTTAAGGAAATCCCACTCTGCCAGAGCTCCTGCACCCCAAACCACAGCAGCACGCTGAGCAACGTGCAGCACGCTGAGCAACTGCCAGCAAAACTAAAACCTAAACCATTTCCAGCAAAACTATGTCTAAATCACAAAGGCTGCAACAAACAGCATGCCCTGCAGCAGCTCTAACCCATTTAGGTGGGCAATTCCAACACATTTCATGCTGTGAAACAGAACTGTTTATTTCAGAAATAGATTTACACAGTACTGACACTGGTATACATTATTTATGGAAATCTTCCATGCACTTTCCATTTGAGTAACTCAAGGAATTGAATAAACAAATACGTATTTTGAAGTAATTTACCTTGAATTTAAGTACATTTTAAAAGTTAGGATATGGGCACAGGTGATCTATATTTAAACGGTGCCTTTGATACTATCACAAGCCACAGGAGTTAACTTCTCTAACAGACAATCCCACCTTGAAGGAGAAAGGAACTGTAACATGAAATTCAAGTTTTACTAAACATATTTAACAAGAAAGCAAAGCAACAGTTTATGGAGCTCATCAACAAAGCACTGCTAACAACTCAGGAACACTGAGCTCTATGCATCTTAGCAGCTTAAATAATTTGCATTGGTGATACAAACAGTGTTAGTAAACTGACAAGTCTTTAAAAGGAACATTTGATATTTTTGCCCCATTTTCTCACAATAGAAACTTCAAGTAAATCTTTTTATCTCAGATGTCTATGGAGTTTTTCTGTTTGTTTTATTCATTATAAATAGTAAAACACACTGGGGGAAGGGTGATGTGGAAGTAAAAAGTTTTGTTTTTCTGGGCTCAAGACAAGTCTCCACTTTTAAAATACATGAATTGATCTGTGATCTCCAAAGAGAATCAGAGGGAGACAGAGACACCACTTCCTACTCTGCATTGTCCAGCAGAACTCACCGTCCTCTAGAGCAGGCAGAGTCCAGCGGCCAGGAGAGGTGGCCAGAGCTGGAAGGCTTGCCTGGCTGGATGACACCACCCTGCTGCTCTTTGCTCTGCCCTCGCCCAACCTCAGCTCAAAAAGCCTAGCAGAACAGCTTCAGCTCTGGTTCTCTTTCTGACACTACAGGACTCCTCCCTGCAGAGAGCTGCTCCCTATCCTCCTGCATTTGCAGTATTTACCATTGTTTATCTGAAACTAGGTTGGGCTTGCCCTCCCTCAAACAAAATCTTGTTTTTGCATAACCATAAGCAGGCTTTCTGTATCTAAGACTTGGTGTGATCTTGAAGACAGAGATCAGCCAAGGCTGTCCTCTGCAATAAAATCGACCCATTCAAGACTACACATTGCCTGGTGGGACAACCCCTGCTACACCACGTGCCTTAACAGCATCTTCTCAGGCTGCAACGTTACTTTCCTAACGCTAAAGCTTTTTAAAACATAGAGCACAACCCCAAATTTACACACTACTGTTCCTTGGAAATCCTCCTCAAATTTGTCCTATTACACTAATCCCTCTGGCGCATCACCCCAGCTTGTTCCCCATTTCACTGGGAGCATCTCTTATCACACAGGGGGCACATGAGCAAATCGTTCATTCTCTGACAGCGCACACCAAGCAAAATAGGGATTTTTTGGTAACAGCTCTTGCTGTAGTTCAAGGACACCAGTGGTGTAAATTTAGGTCACAGAGTATTCTTTTCATTGCTGAATTTGTTCAATATCTTCTCCAGCTACTTAAAGGCTTTCTTGGCCTCAGTATAAAATGTTCTAACCTTCTGAACTGGCTGAGTGATTTCTATTTAATTTTAAGCTGATACATGGCATGGCTCAAGGCTCTGTCCTAGCCTAATTGTGTCTGAAACAAATGTAACACCTCCAAGTTATTTGTAGCAGTTGTCCCCATTCTTACAGAGACGGCACAGATCTGTCAGTTTTAACAGAAAGACTGGGAAGCAACCAATACTGAAAGCTGGTGAAGACCTGAAGTGAAGCATTTTAGCCAACCTTAGTGCAATCAAAGATCAAAACAGCAGCATTTAAAAACATTGTGCTACCCTAGTACCCTTTAGCACCTCATATATGTTACTTTCAGTTGAACCACTAGACTGTCTGAAATAGAAGAACCTTCCTCAAAAAAATTAAATCTGCCTCAGAACCAAACTTATTTCTAGTGTTCCTACTGTCCTTGGCTTTGAATAAACTTTTTTGTTGTTGTGATAGATGTAACACCTATGTTGCAGCTTTTGCTCTTCTTATCAACTAAATCAGTAACACATTTTTCTTAAACCTCCAAAAATAAATAATAAGGATTATTTTCATCCTTTTAAGGGATTTCATTCCCTTCCTTTCTGTAGGGAATGCAGATTCCTCATTCTCTGCCAGAGAATGGGAACAGAACCCAGGCAGAATGAGACCATTGGGACAAGCAGCTCTAGCTCAAGTGTACCAGCGACTGGAAGATATCTCTGGATAACCTACTTTGTACACTTTGCTGTCTTGGACATCCATTGCTTCCCCTTCTAATCCTCAGGGTCACCACGACTGCTCATCTTTGACAAGCAGCCCCAAGTCCTTGCTGATTGCCACAGGACCCAGTGTGTGCCCAAGCAAAAGCTGGGGGCAGGTGGGAGTCACTAAACCCCAGGACAAATGAGGAAGATTAGACAGATTTTTTTTTAGTAGAAACACATATATTAAAGAGAAAGGGAAAAAAAACCCTGACTGCCTTCTCATACTTAACTCAGATTTGGTTTTTTAACAATTTGTGTTGTTAAAAACCACCTGGACCCTCACACCAACTGAGGCTGTCTCAACTTTCACCAGGCAATCCCAAACTTAAGCACAAGAATGTCACTACTGTTAATGAAACTGCCTAGTGCACCGACTTGCAGTAGACTCAAATGTTAGCACACAGGGTAAACCTCAAATCCAGCAGCACAGCTCAGAAAAAGACAAATTTAGTTCAAGACAACCAAGTTTTATTTACATGTTCTCATATTTATTTTCCTTCCTCATTTGATTGCACAGTATGTTCCTCACATTACCTGCACCCTGTTTTACTCTAATTTTTTCAGCTATCACACTCTGACAGTCTTCAGGTCTCCACCAGGAATTCACCAAGTACCAGAACTGAGGTCCCTGAGCTCACCTCCCACGCTGGCAGTGCACAGAGTGAATTAACAGACTGCTGGTCCATTAACACTGCCAAAAATTAAACTCCTCCAGCTACTGCCTCCTCCGTGCATATAGCAAGGAGAGCTTATGCTGCAGGAACTTGTGAGAAGAACACAGAAAATTTCAATATCACAGTCTGTAAATATTAACACTAAACCTGAGTTCACTCCAGAGGCTTACAGTACACACATTTTCTTCCAAAGGCCACTCTTGGATCAGAGAGCTCGCTCAGAGGAAGGCCAAGCATCACACTTATGCCAGGTGTTGGCCTAGGAATGCACCTTGAAAATCTGAGAGATTTTTAATCTCTACTTTTTATTAGGTTGTCCCCTCTAACTCTCATTTGAGCTATTTATTTCAATACTTATCAGATTTCCCACCTTTTTTTTTGTCATTTTGATAAGTTAACTTTTTTTAAAACTTCAGAAATTAGGGAGTTCTTACTCCCAAGATAAGTTTAATTCTCCTCACCCTTACTAGAGATTTCTCATCTGCTTACATCATAAAACTCCTATTAGAAAACTAGGTTTCTAGAATAGGGTTGTAGCCCTTCTTAAGCTGAATTTACACAGTATTCTTACACTAAACAGGAAATAAACATACTTTATTATCTAACTTTTAATTGCTTCTTTGTTGGGGTTTTTTGTTGTTCAGTTGTTTCAGTTGGGTTTTTCTTTAATAATTGGCAAGAACCAAAAACTGAATACAGCAGAACATACATGCAGATGAGAAATCTCAGTCTTCTGCAAGATCTAGTAGAAGTTATGATTAAAATACTATTATCCATTTTAAAGATTAATTCAGTATGTTCTTCTCTCCCACTGCAGAAAGCTGGGTCACACTCATCATGAGCCTTAATAGACTTTTCAGCAGTTGTCAAAGCTACTGCATCTGAAACATCACTTTTAGCCAGAGGCATCCAGCTATTCCTAGATGTTATTTAAATCCACATGACTGGAGGGCTTTCTGTGAGACTGTCTAAAGTAATTTGTTTTGTAACTGTCCTCCCTTCCCAACATATACTCTCACAATTTTTAGCACACGTACAAGAACAGTGTGTTATTCCCAAGCATGTGCACATTTATAGTTAATTCTATTACTCTGAAGATTTTTAATGTCACAGTATTAGCTCAGCTGGTGTGCTATTTCCAGAAATCTCCAAACCATTCTTAGATCTAATGAAATCCAGATTATTAAGAACCATCTAACAAAAAGATTTTACTCTTTTTCTGGTTTATAGCATTACATGACCATGCTATTACATCATTTTATTTCACAAGATTTGGAAGGCAATATTTGTGCTAAATACACTGGGGGGGAAAAAAAAACTGAGCAAGAGTAGGATTTTTCCTAGTAACTAACTTTTCATTTAAGCAAGTGTTACAATGCTGAAATCTTTCTATGGTTTCCTCTCACTACTCAAGAGAATTTTCAACACAGATTATTTTTCTTCAAAGCAGTTTTGTGGTCTGAGTGTTCTTTCTAATTCATTTGTTTCAAATACTTTATAACCAGGTTCAGCAAGATCTTTGAGAGACTTCAATCATGCTTAATTCCTCACAAGCACAACATCTTCAAATATATAGTTACATAAACTAGCTAAATCTTTTGTTGAAATATTTAATCTATTCCACAGAATTTTAAGTTAAAAGCCAAAGATTCTGAATCTAAGAGTCAATTGCTCATTTTCTTCTGTTAACCTTATATTTGCTGCCAGTCAAGATTTACTAGTTTCAAGAAGGAACTAAAAAGCACATTCCACCCAAATAAATCATGAGAAATAATTTTCAAGGAAAATTTCTAACATCAATATGTGATCACTTTCAAATCACAAATTACAAAGGCTATGTTTCAAGGGGCTACTAATACAACAGAACTCAGACTTTGTTTAGAATCACTAGAATAACATGCATTATTAAACAAATACTAGAACCCACTCCTTTATGCCTCCTAATGTACCTCAGGTAATGGTTCTGGATTACCTTTGTGACTTATTCTAATTGGATAAAGGCAATTTCCTATTTAATTAAAATCCTAAATTGATCTATTTTTGTGAAACACAATTTCTTCCAAGTCAAAACTTTCTGCACAGCAGAAGTCATAGAATGAAATACTCATGACATTATTCCCCAAAATTATTTCAATTATACATACTGAAGTAATAACTGCTTCTGGTAAAATCTGGTCTATCAGATTTTAAGACTTCTAATAAATCCAATAACTAATGAAAAGCTTAACAGTTTTTAAAACCAACAGGTACAGATGAGACGTTACAAAATTTAAGTTATCTAACACATCAGACTGACATAGGAGAATTCTCAAAGCTAACTCAACTCTTCAGTGATTCAGATGCACATTCTTCTACTGACAAAACACCTTAGTAAACAATTTCATTCATAATTTTCATGTAAATATTTTCTCACAAGTATTATGTAAGCACTACCTATTAAGGTTGCTCCTTTCTAAATGGAAGTGACTCTAGACCCTGATTTTTGTACTGATAAAACAGTAATGGAGAAACATGCTTTTTCATCTATTTATGCAGACAGTTTTGTGTGAAACATTTTTTTAATGGTCACACCTTATATGCAGTATTGAATAAACAGAAGGGAAGACACACACAACATCCATGAAACCAATGCCCTAGTTTTTTGAAGTGAATATGAGAATTAAATATATCCTCAGACTACCAAGTGCCTCTAGATCTGTCACTTCCCTATAAATTTCTATTTTTGCTACAAAACTAATAAATACCAAAACACAATTCTGGGGAAATTGTGTCATCCTCAGAGATACCACAAAACTCTGCTGAAACTTTTCTTTTTCAACACTTGTTTGTATAAGCACTTAGAAGGGTCCTAAAAACAGACTACAGCTTCTCAGTGAAGACTTCTCCTTTTTCCTATACAGGTTTTCTTTATCACAACAAAATCAGAGATACTATTCTGCAACCCTGCATAAAACCTTTGCTCAATTCAGCAAAGACACCAGATCTCCTTCAACATCTGAATAGCTACATAGACCCATTTTTCATGACCTTGAATACATTTTCCCTCTTCACTATCAGAAATTCCACAAAAATGCAATAAATAACAAAGAGCAATATCTGACTCCTGTGGTGGTTAGTACCTCACACTACAGGCCTGATAGAACACATATTCAGGAAGAGGTGAAAGCCCCAAGTTGCTGAAGTTTCCTTTTTAGGTCACTCACCTTAGGTAACTCCCACTCTGATCTGGAACCATCAGCACTGTAGTAGTATGGTCTACCTTGTTCATCTGCGTGTTTTATCCACTGCAGAAAGAAATGTGATGATAGAAAATGTAATCAGAGCGACAGTCACAACAGTAAATCTCTGAGACCTGAGATTTAAAGTTAATTTTTAATTAAGTGCCACCCACTTTAGCCGTGTCTAATGCACAACCTCCATTCACTAACCAAGGTTAGATTGCAATGAGAGCAACAATTTTCAGCATCCTGATTTTTTTTCTTCTGTAACTCCTCAGAAAAAAGTCCTGTAATGTCACACGAGATTGTGATAAATAGATTTTTTTTCTTAAGATGCCATATTTCATTCTTATCAATATTATGTTGTCAGTTTAGGGAGGAACAGTTTTTCCATCAGATTAGCATCAGGATCTTATACATAAAATTAGAAAAAAGCAGCTCAACCAGCAACTGCTGATAATTTGAGAGAGATATGCACTTGTTGAACAACTTTTTTAAAACATCAATGGAAACATGAGATGCAGTCCCTAGAGAAATCATAAAGACAATATAATTTCTGTAACCTCAACAAGCACCTCCCACAATCAAAGAAGCAAACCCATGACAACTGGGACTGGTCATGCAGAAAGAAAAGAACTGTAATGAGCAAAAATCAACAAGATGATTGCAGAAAAAATACAGAAACACTCACTGCAAGGCTCTTGGCTTAAGCAGGTTTCACAAGATTGCCTTTCTTTAACTGTTCGTGGTAGGAAAGGCTGGTTTTTATCAATCCCAGTGCAATTAAAAAAGAAGGCTGCATATTTGCTAAAACATAGGAATGTGCTTTACAGATGTTTGTCAGAAACAGATCAAAGAGGATAAAATTCAAAAGCTGACCAAAAAAATCTAATTATTTAGAAAATTCTTGCAAATAAAACTTGCCTAGTTCAACTTGAGAACAAGTGGTGCCATAATACGATAAACAAAGTACTGTTTCAGTGAACTTTGGAAGTTAAAAAAACTCAAAATGCAACTTCAGTGAACAATTAGAAAAATTGTCTGCTTTACAAATATAAACAAATACTGTAATTTATCCTAAGTGGGAGAAATTTTTATGGCATGCCCAGAATCACAGTAAGTTGTCAGGAGCAATTAGATGGTAAGAACAGGGCATAAATCTGCTGATATGGCTGTAGTTTTAATTAAGAAGTTTGTCTACATGTGAAAGCAGTAGAGAAAAATCTCTAATAAAGGAAATTATGAAAGTGATAAAGCAGCATTACACTCGGTTTAAAAACATCTTAACTAGAAGGTCAAGGTAGACAAGAGCAGCTCTTAAAAGACAGTAAGAAAAACTTATTGATATGAAGTTCATTCCTGAAGCATAACCAAGAGGAAGGGGGAGGGCAGGAACTAAAAAAAATTATACATGGTATGTTCATTTAATATAACCTGACACACAACTAGAAATAAAACTACTTCTAAATAACAAAAGGATACATAAGAAAAAAAGCCAGTTCACTTGCTAAAGCTTCATGCATATTTAAAAAAAAACAAAAGGAGCTACTGCTGAGGTACGCTCTTCACTTTTGGAAATGTAGGTTTCATTTCTAGAAGTGAATTGGTGGAAAAGATTTAGAACACATGATGAGAAGAAGGAAAAAGTACCTTTTCATTAGTATAGTCATTGGTATATAAGGTTTGACCATGTTCATCCAACTCTTCTGACCACCCCTTTGGAGGAGAACCATACTGACTATCTGACTGGCTGTAACAAGAACTGTGGTCGTTTTCTTCTGATGAAAGATGCTACAAGTAGTCAGAAACATACAAGGCAGTTTTGAGAATGAAAGCGCTTTAAAATCTGAAAGATCAAAGATTATTTGACTAGAAAGAGAATAGTAATGAAAACAGGGAGTTCACACTTTTATATATTATGAGAGAATGAGATGCATTTTTACAGTGCAGACAATTCAAAGTATTTTCAGAACTAGCTTTTACTGATCCTTTTTTTTTTATTTCCACTGTATCAGATTTCACTACTCAAATTTAAACTCCAGGGCTTTTGTCTATCCGAATTTTATTCCTACAAATTTACATTGCTAATAAAGAGAGTTAGCTTAAGTAATCTGCATTGCCTTAAAAAAAACCTGTGAGCCCTGCTACTTCAGTTTTCTACTACCATCCCAAATTTCATACCCAAATCTTTCTCTTCTCAAATACATCTGGACACATAGGAGTGACTAGGGACAACCTGAAATTCCAGTTCCACCTTCTTAGATGCCAGCATTTCACAGTATTTGTCCATTGCATCTTAAAATACTATGAATTTCCACTCTCCTCCTTCCAACTCTGATGCACATGACAAAGAGCATTGCAGAAGCAAGGCTTTCCACCAGGCACAGCCAGCTGAGGTGCAAAACTGTTTCTTGAAGGTAGAAGTAAATTATTATGCTAGGAACAAGTTTGATGTGTAGCGCAGAGAAAAGATTTTACACACACATCAAACAATTTCTGTTCCCCCATAAACCTTGTTCATCCCCCTGCTAACACACTGTAGTCTTACTCTAAGCATCCACTCCATGCACCAAAAAAATCTCCCTTCTTTCATCTCCCACAACATCTCTATGCTGTGGTCTCCTGAGGAATTCTATGCAGATTTCCTTTTACAGTGTCTTGGATCCTCAGCTAGCAGGAGGCAAAACATTTTAGACATCCTGCTACTCAGAAACTACAGGAATAAAATATTGTGGTTCAATAACACTGGCATAAGGGTTTTGAGAAAAACTCTAAGGCATGAGAGAGACACAATTTCAATTTTAAACAGGAAAAAACCTCTCCCAAAAAAATCAAGTCTTACAAAAAATATTCAATTTTCAGAAACTCTCTAGTTTTTAAAAGTCAGTGGGTTTAAGGACTGTATGTTTAGTGACATATCCAAATGATTTCTACATAGGTTTTCAGTGTTAATTTTCTGACTACCTTACCACTTGTGTGACACAAACTCCTTTAACTGACATGACCCAGTTTACCAAGCACAGGAAAACCCACAGGAAATTTTCAGGCCTTTAGTTAAGGAACATGAAAAAAATACAAATGTCCTCTACAGCTTATAGAATGTGAGCATGTAAACTATGGATTAACCAATGCACATGGGGCAATGTGAAATTCTCATGTGCCCAATTCCTAACCACTGTGGGGAGGGGAGGAGAGAAGAGGGAGCAGGGTGGGAGGAGTCTTCAGGCCCATTTTTACACTTGCAGAATTAAGACTGAAGAGTTGCTAATGGTGCTATTGGCCCCATTTGAAATACTGTTTCAGAGGAAAACTATAATTTATACATGTATGTAAGTTTACATGGTTTTAATAGTTAAATATTAATTGCATTGACATATGGCAAATCAATGTAGAAGACTTTGGACATTTTTATTATTACTATCTACAGTGATTATGACCTAATAATACAATATGTTGGTATTTGCCTCTTCCAAGCAACTCCTGATACTGAAGAAATACCCTACACAGGTAAAACTAAACAGAGGACCTAAAAATAAAAATTCTCCTAGCAAAAACATTGTTGTATAGTAGACTGTTAATGGTCTATCTGCATGGCATCCATATAATAATAGTTCAGATGCTGCAAGGCTTAACTCATATCCTGTACATTTGCAGACCCAAACTTGAACAAAATTCCTGAGTTGTTACAAATTTTACCAAGCCAAGGCATTCCTTGTCCCTCAGCTGTGAGGAACAGCTGCTAAAGCTGCATCAACAGGGTTTACAGAACACTCACTAAACCACATTCCACAGCTTTCAATTTTACTTTCACCCCTTTTTCAGCATTAACTGCCTATATGTCTTTTTCATACTGTCCATGCTTTATCTGAAGTCTCATTCCCAGTTACACTATCCCACACTTAAATAAAGCCATCTTAAGCAGACAGCTGCCCAACCTTACACCTTATAAGAACTTTGCTGTGACATTGAAGAGAATTACAGAAAAGGTCCCCCACATCGTTGCTTGTATTGTCATTCTTGGCTTTTTTCTATTTACATAGAAAGTTCCTGGGGGCAGAGACCACTTCATCACCATGCACTTACTAGGAACAGCTATCTGTCTCCCTTCTATCACTTAACATTTCTAGCTTTTAATGTTATTACTACTTGTGAAAGTGAAAATAATCAGGAAGAATACTAATTAAGGAATCTACCATCCCTTATTACCATTTGTTAATACTGAAACAAAGAGCATGGAATGCAATTGCATTCTGGACACAATTTAAGTCTAGTTTTGAAATTCAGTTAAAACCCACTGCTTTTCTACAGCTGTTGGGTAATTTGTGGATGTCTACTTCACATTATGATTTCCTATCTAGGTATTAAGGGTTTGTCTTCTCTGATATTGTGACATCTCATTCCTTTTACAGTTCAACTTCATTAAATCACTTCACTTGACAAATTCCTCCTAGCTACTCTTAAGCACTCCTTCCTCAGATACATCAACAAATCACTGCCTCAAATACATTTTATCTGTAATTCCAAAATCTTATACACTTTCTTACAGGCCCTGTCCATAGGACTTCATATCCCATATCCCATATCCCATCTTTTGAACATACAACATCCATTTAACCACCATGACCTATATCTGTTTTCTTTGTGTCATGTCTGTGACCAGCTACTTTGGCAAATAAGGTACAATTCTGCCCCTTTTTAATTATCCAATAAAACTTTATTTCCTGATCACAAAGTTCAAAAACCAACTATAAACTATGTCATGCTTCATATATTACTCATGTACTAGAATATCTGATCTCACAGTTCTCATCTTCATGTCACCTTCCATTTTGCTACCTAATAGAACACAAGCTCCTCTGAGAACAAATCAGTAGAAACTAGCATTTAATCCTTCTGCATGTACTCTTTTATTATTAAAAGAGCATAACTCAGACTAGCATAAAAGCCAACTTATAATTATATTAAGATATGTTAGCTCTAACTTTTCCTAATCAGACAAAAATTGAGATGCCCTACATTTTACTGTAGCTTAGGCTTGGATCTCAATCTTTACTTTATACTGGATTAAGCACCCAGAGGTTCCAAAAAGGAACATGAACAGTAGAGTGTGAAGTGTGTTCCCAAACACAGAACAGGAAAGGAAAGAAAGGAAACAGGAGAGAGGGGAAAGACAGCTTCAAAATCAACACATGACTGCTGGTAAGTGGATTGACATGACCATGCAACATGTATCTCTCCCTAGACTCGTATTTTGATAACCCAGTCAAGACACAAATTACCTAAGGAGCTTATACAGACTTAGTGCCTAGTTAAAAATCAAAACACGTATCATCCACTGGTCTCACAAAGATTGAAAACTTGATAGACATAACTCTCTGACGGCCAACTTGTGATAACTGAAGCATCACAAATAAACAGAAGAACTGAGATGAAAGAAGTTATGTGCAATTAAAAAAAATAAATAAACAAAAAATCAAGCATTCCAAAGATGCAACCATGTGGTGAAGTGATGGTACAGATGTATGAGTAAGAGTCAGAGGGATTGCTTGCAGATGGGGAGGGAGAAAGCATTCTTGCAAGTCCTTCCATGACAAGAAGGAAGAACAACAACAACAATGAGAAAACCATTACTAGGAGATGGAACTACAACAATGAGAAAACCATTACTACTCAAAAAAGCAATCAGCTTATCCAGACTAAAACCAGTCTTATCCCGCAAAAGGACAGTCAGTGATAAATTAAGAGACCATCACCAGAGATACCAAAGGGACAGGCATCAACATTCCATCTGTTTGCCTATTGCCACCATTCGGCTGAGGCAAAATAATCTGGCTATTTAAATGCTTGTGGATGTCAGAGTTGCTGTGAAGGCCAGTGCCAAAGGAAATTAAAGGTTTTCATTTCTCATTCTCTCCTGTTCCTGCCTTTCCAGAGGTAGACTTCTGTGACAGGCTTCCAGCATTCAAAAATTTTTGAGCAGTCCACAATTCAATTTTAAAAACTCTGGTTTTATAGCTTAGATATATATGATATATAGAGACACTATATATAGTTGGCACAGGAGAAAATCCACCAAAACTATATATATATTTGAAAAGGGTATATAGAAATGAACTATGCAGAAGATTCCTTGATAAATATTTGTTTTCTCTTTCCATCAGAAAACTGGTTACCCTCAGTACTGTTTGGACACAAGAACATTATTTTAAGCACAGTAATATCCATCTCTCAACTATTCCTTTGCTTTATCTGAACCACTGCAGTTCAGAAAAACACACTTCACAATCAGATTTTCCCTAGCAACTGGCTGCACAGAACAAATTGGCATTTCACATATTAGTCCAAATCATCTTTTAACACAAATAAATAACGTCACAGTAAGCTTCAACTATCTCAAGTGAGGTCAGCAGCAAAGCTTTACCAAAAGGCTTTGCAAAAGCAAAACTTTTACATAATGAAAAGAATCCATTGACACACCTAAAGAATATGTTCATGGCCTGAACGTAATCTAGTCAAAAGTAGCAATAGCTGCTATGGGGCTGTTTTTACAAGTTGCTACTCTTCCACGCATTTCATGTACACATTCCTGTACACAAAAGCAACTCAAGAGTGAAATTGTTGACTACTTCATACCAAGACACATATCCAAAAAGACAAAGGAAGACACTCCTTGACGCCTTGAAACTAAGGGATACCAAATTCCACATCAAAAGACCGTTCACATGCATTACAATCTCATTGCTTTTGATCTGAGAAGGAACTACCTCATGATCTGCATGGCTCTGGGAATCCCCTTTATTAATGCTTGCATCTCGGGCCCACCGCGGAGGTTTCCAGGTTCGCTCCTGTGATCCTCTGTTGTAGTAATAACAGCGTCCTGTCGTATCTTTATGGGTTTCCCATTCCCCATTTATTTGGACCGGAGCACTTGTAGGCAGAGGTGGAAGTGCAGACTGAGATATTTTCAGTTCTTGTAAATTAGCATAAACTGGTGAATCAGGCCTCCCTTGGCTTGGTGGAGTAGTTGGCTATTGAGAGAAGAAATGCACTGTTAACGAGCAAATGAATTTTCGAAGGCTCCCTTACAAATCAGAATACAGTAGTAAAACAAACCAACAAACTCCTCTTTTTGTTGTTAAGTACAAAAGCACAAAGGACAGCCATAAAATGCTGGGGTATAAGAACATTAGATTCTTAATTTTAAGGTAGATATCACAAGTTATATTTATTTAATACTGAACCAATTTTTCAGCATTCCTCCAGATGACAGCTGATAATTATGTCTTACAGTGGATTTGAAATACATTGGAATCATCATCAAAAAATTATATGCTTGGCATGTCTTGCTGAAAAACTTCAGCTTTACAGTTCAAGTATTGCTCAGAAACTGTAAGTAATGTGATCCTGTTCAAGACAATACACAGCATTTCTGAGATGCCACTTGTTAGGCAAAGATGGTTCCCCAACCTTTCCACCTCACCGTTGATACAGTGATGGTGAATGTAAAGCAGCACTTTTGCATCCTCAGCAAGGTCTGAACAGGCAGCTCAGCTGGAAAGATGAGCACAATGTTGTGACTAAGAAATTCTGAAAAACGCCTGGACAGTTCACCCGTATGGTTATTCAAACATGCCTATTTGAAAATATTTTAGGCAACATCAACAACGGTTTCAATTACTCCTCCCTTCTTGTAGAAATTAAGTGGATAGTCTCATCCACCTGATTTTGTTCACATACACACACAAAAGTAGAACAAACACCTACAAGAAAACAAAACACTAATGACAATTGCTTATTAATAAATAGTTTGCTAACGTGATAGACAGCAGAAATTATGGTTAGAAGACCAAACAACTGAATGAAACCCCAAGTACTTCCAAATGAGCCCCCACAGTGCTTAAGAGAGAAATAAAGCTTCAGATGTTCAATTTTTAAAGTCTAATACAAACATGCCATGCAGAGTATAAGAGCATGTGTTTTCACGAGAGCTGTGATTATGAGATTGTGAAAGCAGCTAGTTATTACACCAAATTAAAGAGTTTCCTGGTAATGCACTGCCATTTCTGTATTTTGGGGCACAATACATAGGTGCGCTAAAGGAAAAACTATACCATTTATACCATCCCCTTGGTTTTAATTGAGCAGCTTTGCTGTAGGCAAGTCCTTGTGCCTCCTGCTGCTACTGCATTGCATAAAAGATCTTTTATAATGTACCTTTAAACATTACAATCATAAGATGCTAATCTAGGCCACATCTAATCATAAATTATCAGGGTTTGCTCAGGCAAGGCAGCGTATCATACCACACAATCAGATATAAACTGATTGCACCATAGGTAGAACCAAATATGGGCAATATCCACAACCAAAGGGGGAAACAGCTACAGAGGAACTTAATGAGATTATAACGGGCATGGACTTGTTTTGCGTGCCTTTAAAAGAGACAACACAGCTTACCAGATATAGCAAGTACAGTACATCTAAGGCAAACCACAACTGCTGAAAACAAAAAAATTGCAGCACTGGCAAAATCTGAAAGCTAAAACCAATCCGTATCCTCCTATACCTGATTCAAAGGAAAAATTTGTTACAAAACTTGATGAACAGTAAAAGGCTATTTTTCTACTATCCAAGTCACACATTACCTTTTTTTTTGTTGTTTTGTTTGTTTTGGGTTTTTTGTGAGGAGGGTATAACAGCTGCCTTTGGTAGAGCTGATCTTGAGAGCCCTAAGAGCATAAACAACACTACTGTGAATGAAGACCACCCTACTGTCTTCAGGGATGAACCAATTCCCTGGGATGCTGGGGCATTAATCTTGATGCCTCCTCATTCAAGAGCACCATTTCTGCCTCAGTGAACTAAGAGTCTGCAGAGCTGCATCTCCCACACAAACCAGCCTGCCATAAAACCACAGGGTTTGTCACAGAAATGACACCACAGAACACACAAACCTGCAGCTCCTTCCTCTCTTTTAAGGAAGTGGCAAAAGCAGCACCACCAAGTGCCCTGGCTGCTGCCACGTGGGGCTGGCAGCTTGCACAACCCTCACCTCCTCCTGAAATTCCTCTTCTACACAAAGCAATGAGGCAGCTTCTCTGTCTGGCCCGCATTTAACAGCTACTATTTTGTTTTAATTAAGACAGTTAAGCGCCATCACTAAAAGAACAGTTTTGGGTATTAATAAAAGTGTTTTCCAAATAGAAAGCCTGCAACACAGAATGCTTTTTATATTTTTGCTTTGGAATATTTTCTTAAGCAACACACAGGAGTACGGCTCAGAGGCTTCTCACTGAGGTTTTCAACCATTTCAGCACTACAACCAGCACAGCTCCAGATGAAACTGCAGGACATGGATGGCTCAGACAATACTGGTAGCTCACAGCCAATGCACTGCCACCAAATTCAGGCAGCACACAAGTTGTGTTTAAAACAGTAACATGATTCGAAAGTGTAAATGAGGGATTTTCTACTGAATGCTTACTGCTTCGAAACTCAAGATACCAATTTCTGGTTTTCAAGGAGAAGACAGACCTTTTCTCCTGAGCAACAAACAAGACAACCAGTTGTCCTGTCAAGCAGCCCTCCAGCTACTTTCATTCCCTGCTGTTTTCTCTTCTGACAGATTTTTCAGGGAGAACTTTAAGATTATTGAAAGACGTCTGGAAATTACTGCTTTCGGTGAAGCATTAAGAAAATGCAAAGCCACCCATCTGATTGTAACACACAGCTTAGCTCATATGCACGTCTTTGAGGAATATGACTTTGTTATCAGGATCTATTTTTAATAACCTTGTAACACACAACGAAACTTCCTCATACTCCAAGCCACGAGATGAGGTGTGTTGTTTTGTCTAGGATTTTGCTCAGTTCAACAGCACTCAACCTTACCAAGGCTAATTTTGTCAATATCTTATTTATTGATACGAAGTTCAAAGCTTCCTGGAATTAACATTAGTGTAGTTCTATGTCAGTGTTGGCAGGAAGGTCAATCCCCCCTTGCCACCACCCCCCAGGCTGGGACGGGGAGTCCCACACAGGCAGGTCACAGTGCATGTCCCTGTAGAGCTCCCAGGCACTGCACCACTCCCCCTTTCCTTTCAAATGACCATTTTGTGAGTCCACAACTGAGTTCTGCAAAAGACTTGAATTATTTCAAGCCAAAAAGCAGACTAATTTAACTTTCATTTATCAAAATCATTACTCACTGACAATATATTAATATGAATAGACAAAGCATTACCTAGACCAAAACAGTTTCTAATCACTTCCATGGGTGTATGCCCAAAACCATACACATTTAAGGGAGATTTAAATACGTGCTAAACACTAAACAGGACTTCCAGCAAGAACTTCCCTCCCTGAGGCCTTTTTTTTTTGCACTATCAAACTCTGAATGCTCATAAACATGGAATTAAATCTTCCCAAAGAGACTCCTTGTCTTCTCACTATCAGAATTGCAAGAACACGTCCTTCAACATGCCCATGCATGCACACACTAAACGCCTTATACTCCAAACATTTCAACATTCATTTGCTACTTGATATGGATTTCAGACTTCATGTTGCTCTCTCCTGCTAAGAACAGTGAAGGACTCTTGCTGGAAAAGTGATGTAGGAAAATTAGAAAGCAGAAATAATTCTATGACACTACAACATGAATGAAAACTGTACAGCCCATTAGGCACCCTGGCAACTTCAAAGACATAAGGACCTCTCCCAGAGCTCAGTAATGCTCTGTACAATACTGTAAAAATCTGCCACAGTTAACCTCGGCCTGTCAGAAAAGCCTGCTCATATTAGATCCTTGCTAATTATAAGGAAGAGAGTTTCATGCAAGCAGGACCAAGTTTCCAGGATCAACACACAACATTCTTCAAACAGAGACTGCACACACAGCATTTTCAGAACACAGTAGGAAGTAGATATGGGCCTTTAAAAAAAACAACCTGTTAATCATTCATGAATGAACAGTGAACATTTTTAACAAAGGCCACAGATATGCTATCAGGCCTCTGGAAACCCGAACTCACTGCAAGGGACAGCAAATGTACACATTTTGGTAATGAAAAGTACCTTGAGAAGTGGCATAGTATGCCAGCAGCAAAAAGCCAGAAAACAGAGTTTGCTTGCAACTGGTAATTACCTTTTTCCTTTTATAGAACTTAATTTCAAGACAAAAACTTGTAGAATATAACAATTGCTTAAAGAATAACTGCAATGCTAGCCTGCAAAACATGAACTATCACACATCAAATTGCTTTCACTGTGGTACCTCTGTTTGCAGCTTCTTTTAACGCTATGAACCTGAATGTAAAAGCTTTCACTTCAGTAGCAGCATTCAGATTGCTGTAAGTAGCTGCTAAAAATGAAGAACCTTAAAAAAAAAAAAAAGGAAAGGCAAATCTCAATACTCCTTGTGAAGTTACAAACAACAGATTGTCCATACTCATGCAAAAGAGGAGCATTATGTTGAAGGAGAGCGAGGGAATACTGTCTCTGCAGCAGCAAGCTGAAGAAAGGAGAACAGGCAAATCCCACAGCATCCTCAGACTGGGAATGAAGCATCCCAGTTCCCTCAACAACTGAGCTTCTTGCCAAGGAATTCCCACTGTCCTTTTAGGAAGGCCTGGGACTTCAATACCAGCTTTATTCAACAGGAATGATACAAAAGACATCTCAAAAACTCTACAGTTTCATGTTCATAAAGTGACAGCTTCCACTGGAATAATTAGCTCATCTCTTCCTTCCTCTTTCTGCTTTTGGTTTATATTTTTACAAACACGTTCTCGACTCTGTTTTCTTTCTAACAGATACAGGCATATTTACAATTTATACCCAAAAACCCATGGGGGAGATTTTTCAGTGAGTCCTCTACTACCTCAGAGGTGAACAGAGCAAGCTAATTTAAGAAGCCAAATTTAAACCGGAGCTGAAACAGTTTTTTACACTCTAATCTTCTCCAACATAGGCTGGATAATTCACACTGTAAATCTAAGTAACATATAAAACAATGAGAGTAAATATTATAAGCCTGTTAACAGCTGATTATAAATTTCAGACAAGCTATAGTAATGCAAATATTATTTAAGTGCATTGAAATTCTTGTGTTCAGTTGATTTGTCATTATAAATTGGTAAGAAAAAAATGACATTGCAAAGCAATGCAGAAATAAAATCATCCCATACAAATCATTCAAATATATCTGCCTAATAAAGGCCATTCAACAGTTAAAAGTGTCCCATTTAAAAATTAAGCAGATAGATTCAAAGTAATTTTTTAATGGCTAGTCAATAATTTTCTATTAGACTGGAAACAGTTAAATTAAGCATGATTCACCTTTGCTAATTTTATCTTTCAGGAAATTCTGTATTTTACTTACACTGAACTACAGGCTGAGATATTACTTCCTTCTATTACTGGAGATAGTTGCATACAAGTAATTTTATTATATATACTTCTATTAACATTTTGCTTAATGAAACCAGATTATGAAACAGTCTTAGGACATTGGGGTTGCCAGAATGTGCTCGTGTTATTTCAGCCATGTAAGTTCCCTTCTGTTTTAGCTCTCTCATAATACAAAAAAAAATTCCTATAGTTGATGAAAATATAAATCTTTATCTAGTGCTACTGTAATCTACCAATATCTAGATGCATAGCAAAAAGCCCCTCAAACTAAATACATTTCCTTCCCTTTGTGGCACAAAAGAAGTGACTCACATTATTTTCATACTAATCAAGACAATGATTTATTTAATTATACTGCGAAATCCTGCAGCACAGAAAGCTAAAGGTGGCTGCTTCTGTCACATTGACAAGCACTCAGGAACAGGAATGGAAACTGGCTGCAGCAGCAGGACACAGCCTGTGACAGGAGAGAGCACTTGGCTGGGTCTTAGAGTACCAGAGACCACTCCCAGAGCATCCATCACAAGTGACCGACCAAAGAAAAGTGATGGAAAACCATTTTTTTCCCTGCATACTCTGCAAATTTCCCATTCACGTTCCTGCAGTTGCTCACTGCATGAGCAAACTATTACATATGAATGTAGGAAGTTTATAGCAATAAAAGAAAGCATACTGAAGGACTGCAACAGTGATGTCAAATATTTTAAAAAACGGAAATGAGATCTTACAATGGGATCCTTTGTCAAATATGCACAAAGATGACAGTGTTTACCGTACTTGTACTTTGCCACTTGCACAATCTAGCTTCTCCCTTCCATAAAAAAGCTTTTGTCCAAGGATATAGACAAGGCTGCCTTTCCTATAGCAGAAAATTTCAATACCATATGAAACACTTTACATCATACATGCTTACACAGCAAGCTTACCCCAGTTAGGAAAGAGGAGCCAAATGTGACAATGCTCAAAAGTCAGAGAGTTAATTTCCTTCACTCCTTTTCCCCCTGTTCACCAGATCAAATGCTGATACTTTCAACACACATAATAAAGTTATCTGTAACCTAATTCAGAAATTTAGCCCACATCTTGAACAACCTGAATATACCATATAGAAGGAGATCTACGCATTTATTTTTCCTCCATTAACTTAATGAAGTTAATTTCAAGTTGTTTTTACATTTTAGCTCAATTGCTGTCAATTCTTGAGCTCTGTGAAGCCCGCACTACATGTCTGAATGCAGATTTGTGAATAATAAAGCTGTTGGGAATCATTTGTGGCATCTCTCAAGGATGTATTCCATAAAAACTAAAATAGAAAACTAAGATAACACAAGAAATGTCTAGCTTGCTTCCTTCCATTGGAAAATTATCCTGTAATAGGCCAATAGGTACTGCTTTTCAGATGGCAGGTATCACAAGAGCACAACAAGCTGTTCAGTAGTTTTAGAACCATTACAGCAGAATAATCTCTTGAAGTTTCAGAAGTAGTGGAGACTCCTCACTTATCAAAGCATTTACTGTTTTAACTGGTTTAATGTACAGCTGTACATCTCATTTGCCTCAGAAAGGTAAAAGTATTCTTAAAGGCAGATTATTAAGATCTTCATGGAACACTTATATGTTGTATCCATTACAGAAACACAGCACATCTAAGAAGTTAGCTCCTATGAAATATTATTGTGGGAATAGTGTAGAATGGTGTTATTTGAACTCATAATAGCCTAAAGGTCACGGAAAAGTTTCCACTACAGTCACTTCAAACTGAATAGCAATTTTTTTCTACACTTTACATTTTCAAAAGTACAAATCTCATAGCCTTTAAGTGTATTTTTGAGTGCTTACACAAAGCAGCGTAAAGCCAGGAACCCATGCAAAGTGCAGATGGGAAAGTAAACACCACCTCTGATAAAATTCCCAAGTTACTGAAGTTGTAGTACTGAGCAAGCTCAAAAACCTAAAAGATAGCTTCAGAACCACTTGAATAAACAGAATGAAGTCTAAATACTACCACACAAGTTACCAAAACCCCATCATTCAGCAGAGCAAAAACTGTAATATTCTCCTATTAGAAAGAGAAGAAAAAATCCAGAACAATTAAGAATTTTAAAACTCTATATGTGTATTATAATGGTTAACTTTCACAACAGATAGCTGAGGATTGTTTAAAAAAATTGGGAAAATAACAATTTGCAAGAGATGGTTCTAAAACAGAGCAGTCATCAAATATGTGTTCTGTTAGAAAGGGCATTTCATTCCAAACACTCGACAAGAAAATGCAGAACTCCCACTCAGTTTACAGCTGCTGTCCTTTTACTCTGCTGCAAAAGCAGATTTCACTTGTGTGAAACTGCTTCACCAAATGTTGCTCATGGCAGCAAATCCAGCAAGCATTTGTTATTGAAGTATTTCTTTGTTAGGTGTTAGAATAATTTCAGAATACCTTCTTGAGCTTATGAACTGCAACACTTAGAAGTTTTTAATAACATATGCAGCTGCAGAACATCACCACTATTCAAACAGTATGAGCAAAGCTGATGTATGAGCACACTTACTGGGATACTGGAACTACCTTATGGGATTAATTAAGGTGGCAAACCCCAGTGAAGAACACAGTTAACTGGCCTAGGAAGCAAAGTATCAAATCAGATACTAGAATGGCATCTGTTGGTTTGCCTTACTAATTAACAGTAATACATTCTTTTGTGTAACTAGTAGGCTCCAGTCACTTTTTACCCCGTTACCCTCCACATCTGCCTCTCCAAGCATTCCCTGAGTTTATTACCTGCAATTACCATTCACAAGCAACTACACCTCTCATGTGCCCCAGAACTCCAGAGGGCAATTTCCGTGATTACACTGCCCACTTGGGAATAAACTCCAGAAACAGCCGAGGTAGCTGTAGCTATTCACATTGACTTCCATAAACATTGTATTAAAATCTTGGGAAGCAAGATTCAAGAGCGCTCAATTTATAAACAGTAACACCTGAAAAAGCATGTTCTAGGGATCATGACTGGCTAAACAATTTCAAAATACATGATTTGAAGAACCACATTTTACATACTGTCTAACTCTACACCTTTACAAACCAAAACACAAATTGTACACCCAAAGTCTAGAGAAATCATGATAAAATCTATTCATCAAGTAATGTATTCATACTCTAATATAAAACAAACTTGGATTAGGGAAATAAGAATCTCAGAATGTTCTTAAGTCTGTACACAAAGCCCA
>VWZV01004339.1:827111-851089 GCA_013397155.1 Irena cyanogastra
AAATTTTTTAAAACAATTTCTTTTTTTTAACAAAAAAAAAAAAAAAAAAACACCTTTTTTCACTTTTTCGTTTTGAAAAAACTGGTTTGGTAATCTTAGAAGAAAGGGAAGCCAAGAGAAAAGTTAACTTGCCAAAGCAACTTTAAATGAGTTAATTACCCTAACTACCCATGCACGCAAGCAAAGAATTTCCTTTGTGCAGAAAGGGAGAAGTCACACTGACACTTCTGCCTATACACAAGTTCAGCAAATGCTTTTGCTAATTCAGTTCAGGTAACCAAATCAATAAAGCACATAGTTCAATGGACTCAAGCAACAACTCAAAGTTTAGAAAACAAGAAAAAACACAGATGTATTTGTTTCAGAAAATCAAAGATTAATGATACATTTTTAAGACCTAGCTATGCTGGTCTACTGGCCACTGGCTACCAAAAGGAGCAACCCTATCTCCCTTGCCCTCTGCACCCCTGATGCTGATGTGACCCTGCAGCAAAGGGACAGAAAAAAACAGAATGGAAATAAATTAATCCCGCTAAGACTTCAAAACAAAAACAAAACAAAACAAAAAAAACAAACAAAAAAAAAAACCACAAGCAAACAAAAAGCCCTCCCATATTTAGACTCCTTAGGTGTTTGCAGGCCACTGCAAGGTCAGCTGGAGACAACTCTGAAGTGTCTGACTAAGGTGACAGGGCAGGATCTCCTCTTTCAGAACCTCTATATTCTTAAGGAGGTTTAGCTGCCTAATTAAATTCCAAAGGTGGCTGAGAGAAGGAATTATCAATTACCTTCATCTAAAACAGAATCAGTTATAGAAACAATAATAAGTAAAGACCTGTCTATTTCTCCTAGGGACAGGTAAAAAAAAATGGCTAGATTGAAGGGGCGGGGAAAGTTACTTACATACGGAGCAAACAAGGAATTAAATTTTGCAACAGCCTGATCAGGAAAATAGGGAACTTTCCTTGAAAGCTTAAGCACAGTTTAGCCACAACCTTCAATAGCACTTTTGGCATTCTTGCTTCTGTCTCTATGCAGTGAGAAAGAACCACAATGGAGTTGTTCTCTATTTTCCTTACTCTCACAAAGCTTTGTAAACAAGGCTACATCACAAATCTCTAACCCTCATCCTGAAAAGCAGCACGTTCACATCTGAAGTTTGAAACAAATTAAGAAGCTATTAAAAGTATATAGTAAGAAGGTGATTTATTGTACAAGTATGCACAACTGAAATGCTGGGTTTAAGTCCATGTTTTTTCTTAAGAAAAATCAGCAGCCTGTAAAAAGAGCAATGCAGGACCATGGTGATCAGAGCGTTCAAAAACTGAAGCAGAAGAGACCTCACGCCATCAAAGAAGGAAATAAGTACCCCAAGTAGCTCAGGCAGAGAATAATAAATATTTTTAGGATGATTAAGGACAGCTCTTCCTGTCACCTCAGAATGCAGCAGTAGGATGAAAGATAAGAGTGAAAACAGAAAGATATTTTCTTTACCAGCTGAAGTCCTACACTTGGAATGAAAAAGCTGAATTCTGAAGAACATGGCTTTTGTCAGCATTTTGAGAAAAACTGTTTTAGCATTAAATCTAATACGTGCAATATTTTACACATGAAGTATAAAATAAAACATTTTCCTCACAGCACCTTGAAAAGTTAAAAAATATTACTAATATTAATTTTTAGCAGAAAAACCTGGGTCAGGAATGTTGGGAATATCTTAAATCAATTTAAGCAAGGAAAGATGCTATATTCTCCTCTCCTCAGCAAACCACCAGGGTATCTCAATACTCAAAATAAGTTAAAACCCAGAAGTGTTACAAAAGCATACCAGTAAGGAAAGAGGACATTTTCTCTCCCATCTCCCTGCACACCTTCTCTAAAAAGAAAAATTAAGGACAATTTTCTTCAACCTGTAGCAAAACTGGCAGGGACAAAAGAAGAGGCTACCACTGACCTTCCAATTTCAGACATTCCCACAGATCTGAGGAATGAATTATGGACAATCAAGCTTTCAGATTTCAGCAAAAAAATAGACATACCCCCATTTTAAGTTCACTGAGGTGGTTAACCTCCAAAAATTAGTAAGATGCAAAACAAACCAGACAAGAAAATATACAGAGTGATGTACTTTGTGGGATTAATAGATTTTTTTTTTTCAGAACAGGAAAGTTCAACAATGGACAAATCTACTTCCATGTCCAGAGATGATCAAAAAGGCAGTATAATCATCTCTACACTAAAAAGCTGTCCCACACAGAATTTAAGTCACTCAAGGCAACACCCTGAAATGTGCCAACAAGTGGGAATACTTGTGCTTCAACTGTACTTCCCCCCTGACTGTGAATTATCAACTTCACCATCCTCAGAACTGCAGCTGTTAAGTAAATTCCTGGGTACAATTTGCAAAAAATAACCCTAAAATGTTATGAGCTGGCAAACCACACATGTTTATTTAAGAGTAGTTTTACTGGGACCTGTGGCCATTTGCCCCTGGCTGGCTTTCACAGCCGCAGCACTGACAGGAAACTTAAAGTCATTTTTCTTCCCTGAGAAGTTGCAAATACACAAGTGATGAAACAAGCTGCATTTTGTAATACAAAACAGAGGTCCTGCAAACTAAATGAACTGGGCTTTGGGGCTTTTGCTTAACTTCTTTATACTTCTGAGCAAATGCAGTGCAATCTAAAATCTAGTATTCATCTGTTCAGAAGCAGTTGATTGTAATTTTCACAGTACAAACATAACTTCTACATGGCCATAAGGATAAAAAAAATTCTGTTAATTGTATGCTACAGTAACCAAGAAAGAACCACAAAACAGCATCAATGTATAGTGTCTATAGCATGTCTATTCTATCTTACATAAAACAATTGGTGAAGGGGCTCAGGCAGTGTGTCACAAGGTCTAGAAACTTCTTTTAAAATAGGGGGAGAGAAAGTGTATGCCACAATACTCAAAAAATAATAATGAATGGGCACATCAACAATTCCCCCAGAAGCTCAGGACAGCTACCCACTCTCCAAAGCCAAAACTAAATCTGAGTATCTCTCCTCTTCCAACAATACTCCTTAAACATAACCCAGTTACACATTTCACACAGAAAACTACTGCATGATGTCCATTGGTATGTGTTGCAAAACGGGTGTCAGAACATGTTGCAATGGTCCCTTATTTTCTACATGGGCTGCTGAGCAATTAAAAGGCTTGGTACTATCTATTCAACATAAAATGCTGTGTTTGCTGTAGATGCCAACTGTGTAAGTAACAGCACACACACACACACACACACACACACACACACACACACACGAAGTCCTACTCTAGTTTTCTGTGTGGAATTCCTTCACTCAGACAAGTATGAACATCTACTGTCTTCAAATGTTCAACAGAATTCCCCCTGCTCGTTTGCGGGTCCTTTTCAAACTAAGTTTGAGGTTGAAAGACCTCTTATGAAGAGCTGAAACAAAGATGCCTGCCAGAAAGGAGGAGGAGGTGTGTGTGGGAAGGGGGTCAAGTACTTTAATATTTGAAGTAGACTCCATCTCTCAAAGCCTCCTGTCACAGTTATACCAATCCAGAGAGGGTCTGCTAAAGATGCACTGATCATAAAGACAACATCTGGTCTTCCCAGAGATGGCACTGCATTCAAAGTAGAGCCATTCTGACCATGAGCAGCACTGCTGGATTAAGACCATAAAAACTTTTTCTGAATTCTGGGCTCCAGGAATGAGATAAGACTCTCAGAAGTAAGAGAAATGAGCGAGTGCAGCTGTAAGTGAACCAGACCCTGCAATAAAAATAGGAAGCAGAGCTCTTTGTCACATCCCTGCCCATCATGCAGAATGCCTGGTACCACAGTGGGGAGTGGGAGAACACAGTGACCCTGCTCACTTCTCCCATGATTGTAAGACAAATTCACAACTTACTAAAAGTAAAATAAACTGACATAATTGAACTCCTCCTGCTGTGCAATACCATTTTTCACCACTGACAAGAAAAACTGAAAATCATGCCAAGCCCTAGGTATCAGAGATTCATTCCAACTTACCAGTAAAATTAAGGACTTATTAAACTGCCCTAAAAAAAAATACTGCCCCTAAACAAAAGACAGGGAGGGAAAAGAAACAGTCAGATTCAGGTACCTGGCACTAACCCTCTCTGACACTTACTCCTGATGATCCAAGTGAAAGAGGCCACCCTAGCACACACATTCCCCCGTGCATCGCATGCTCCAGATTGCAAAGCATGTTCCAAAATACTGGGGGGTGAGACACAATCTAAATTAATTTTAAAAACCCCAAATAATTTCTGTGATTTTTTTTTTTTTTTACTGAAGTAGGATTTACAGAGTCTTCTGACAACAGTAAAATCGCAACTAAATTTAGAGAGTACGTTTAAATGGACTAATAACATACAGATGCTTTTGTTGCCCGGAATCTGTTTTGTAAAATAACATAATTTTAAATTCTAATGAAAAAGCTCTCATGTAAGAACAGTTGTATTAGAAATGACACAAATAAATTACCAGCATACAGTAGACAGTAATGTGTAATGGTACTCTTGTTATAGAGTGTGAGGGAGTTCTGAAAACACTATCAAAGTTCATTAAGAGGAATGTTATGCTTACTCAAAATTACTAAAACATTCCAGGCTTTTTTGACTGTCCTGTGCAATAAAGCAAACCTATTAGCAGGACATTATAGCTGAGATGGCAAGAATTTGCTAATAGTTTCATGCTGATTAAGCAACAGGCAGTAAGCAGTGCCCTGTGCCCGCAGTGGCGAGCACAGCCCTCCCCCGTGCTGCTGAATTATAATTCCCTGCTCAGCATTCAGCGGATCAGCTGGAGCCACCACCCTTTAGAGAACGTTCTCATTGAAACTACAAGTATAATAAAGTATGGCAGCACTGTCTGCCAAGCTGTCGGGAGGAAAAAATGCTTTAAAGGACATGTATGTATGCTTGAGTATATAGTAATGCTCAGCACATGAAGCTGCTCTTGCAAGCTGACAGAAAGCTGGTGTTCCTCTGCAGAAAACACAGGTGGAACAGAAGCTGAACTTCCTGGGAGTCCCAAGAGAAAAATTAATTAATAATTAATGTATTCTGGATTACTGGATACACCAATACTTTGTTGTTGACTTCTATGTTGTTTTCCAGCGAGATTTCCACTGAGCTCATATAAAAAGGTGAATCATGCAACTGCAGGCATTGTAGGAGCTCTGGATTCCAAGTCCCACGGGGGTCTGTAGAGTAACAGTGCTGAAAGCTGATCAGACCACTGCCCAGAGAGCCTTCTGCAACACTGCTGGCAGTGTCAAGAGCTTATTCTGCTTGATGGCTGTTAAGATTTTGCTGTTCAGCCACATCTAGTACAACAGCTATATTAAAGATATAAAGCTTACTGGGAACATTTAAGTGCCTGAATAGGCTTTAGGCTAACATTGCTCCAAATGCTTTTGTCTTCACAAGAGCAGTAATTGAGTATGGAGGGTGATTAGCTCTATCTCCTAAATAACATTTACTGGAAGGTTAGCTGTGCACTTCAGATTGCCACTGAAATGGGGGATTAGAGGACAGGCAAACTATCTGGCACAGCCACAGCACAGCAATCACAACAAAACCTCTAGAGAAGACTCAAGCTTCAAGATGAGCCTTGCAGCCATAAATCCCCTCAGAGGAATGCAGGGAGATGCTAAACTGCTAAACTCTGCTAAGAACACATACACATAATTTAGCATATAGATTCATCTATTTTGAGCAGAAACTGGAGTTTTATGCCCCCTTTTGCCATGGCATACAGAGCTGTGGGCCATATTGGCTGGCATACCATGACAAAATGCATCTAGTAGCTGCAAGAAGTTACAAGTATCAATTTTTTAAAAAGTCACTTGTCGTAAATCATGCCTTTATTGATATTCATAGCATAATGCATTAATATGAGAAGATCCTTCAACATCAAGAAGATTCAGACCAAGAAGCTATTTGATATGGTATTGATGGTTTTTCATAGGCCGCTTTCTCCACATAAACCTTCCCTCAATAAAGACTGAAGCTTAGAGATTATACAAAAGCCATTTTCCCCACACTATTCAAATTTTGTTAATATAATTGAGCAATTTTAGCTAACAGTCTTTTAAATGGTTAAAGACATCATACTCCCACTTACTTACTTATTAAAACAGATATTCTAAAATTTGATTATTTTAAAAATCAAAATTCATTTTAACCTGGCAGACTTCAAACAATGGTCACCATATCAGACTTTCCTGTCTTTAAAACTCACTAGTCCCTGTATTAGATTATCCTTTATTAAATCTGTATTCAGATCCAGCATCCTCTCACATGTTTACTGTGTAACACTGAATATAATTAGTGGGTTCTATGACAGACAGCAAGATTTTTTTACAAGGTGCAAGACAAAGTCACTGTATAAGGACTTAGAGAAGAGATTACAATTCTGTTTTCAAAGGAGTCTCTGGTATTTTAGGACACTGCATTTCTTTGGAATCCTCCCTGTCTCCCAGTATATTGGAATGGGACATTCACCCCCCTGCCTGAAGCAAACAACCCTTAAGGCAAAAAGCAATAGATGGGAAAAATACTTAACATTAAAATGAATATATTTCTGTTTTTTCTAATACTTTGCATGTGTTTTGTTCTTAAAACTCCTCTGACCAGGAATAATACCTCTGATTCTGGCACTTACAGAAATGAAGTTCACAGCCCCACTAGAGAAGTATTTTAAAATTAAATTCCCATTTTAAGTTGGGCTCTTAACAGGCTTTTTATATATTGTCACCTCCAGTATACATAAGTAGTCAGCTATTTCATTTGCATGTTGAAGTTTCTAAATAAACCATAAAGGAGGGGAGAGAGATATAAAGAATTAAGACAAAATGCCACAAGGCTTCTAAATTCCCAAGACACTGCCTCTATTCTCAAGACAACGTACGTGCTACAGCACACAAGCAAAACTCTGAAGTTTTGTTAGGGCTGCTTGAACCCCTCAATCTCATGTATTTTAATGACTTGGGACAAAGAATGCCTCCTATTACATCACGTATAACACTTCTTTCTGGTAATGAAGGATAATATAGAAAGCCAAGTCTCACGCCAGAGAAGACACACAGAGAACATTAGGTCAAGACTTCAGTTTAAAATTTTGCCTGAAAAGACATTAATAGGATGAGCAAAATAAATTACATCAGTTAGCATATTTATATGAGGTGTTTCAAATTTTGAGCAGAGCAGGAACATTTCCCTTGGTAGATGTTTAAGACCATACAGAAAGAAGCCTGTACATAATTATGCCATGGTGCTTCTAAGATATTCTTAATTTTCAACTTTTAACTGAGCCGGAACAGGCTATGATCATTCCAGTTTTAACCCTGGGATTCTTTTTACAAAAGTATACTGAATAGCAGGAGGAACATTTTTAGAAATATATCTAACCCACTGTGCCTAACTTAAAGAAGTTAGAGATTTAAGATCACTTTTGAGGGCTTTTTAAAATGCTAAAGCCAAGTACACAACTGTACAGACTTTTCTAAAAGTCCCAGAAATACTCAGCAATAGACTATATGTGCTTACAGCAGAACTAAGCAAAGCAATAAAATTCTCATGGGAATCTCAACCAGGTTGCATCTTTTCTCCTCTCTACAACTACTGAAAATAGAAGAATTTGTTCTTTGACTGTATTTCTTAGTCTGTTTCTCTCTACTTGGAGACAGTTTGTTGGCACCCAGTGTAAGGACAGAGAGCATGAAACACTCACCCATGCATTTCTGCAGTTTTTCTTCCCCTTTATTTTCCTTACACTAGCAAGAATGTCTTTCATTTTCAATAACAGCTATTTCTGCAAATCAGTATCTAGAAAAAGAAGTATACCTTTTTCATTGAATTTTGTGTTTCAACATGAAAATGTTAAAAGTAGCTCTGCAACTTCCACTTTACTTCAATGAATATTAAACCAGCAATTTTTGTTTCAGATGGCAGTTAAGAAGATATAAAAAGACTCAGTATTTGTGGAATTTTATTTACTTTATAATTCTGAGGCTGCACTCAAGCAGATCCAACCATACCAAGGACAACACAGAAGGCTGGCTCAGGGCTCAAATCACCATTTAACATAATACTTTGAGAACCAAAGCAGCAGTTTATGGATAGACAGTAATGATGTGAGAGCAGGATAAGCACACAGAATTCCTGAGACCATCTGTGGGCATAGAATTTAAATCAAGCTACTTTCCTCAGAAAATTCATTGCAAAGAAAGAATTTGTCAATGTAGTACCATCTCAGCACAATATTCACTTCAATTGTTTTAATAAACAGCATAGCAAAGACCTGCAGGAGCTGGAAAGAGCTGTTTTACAGCCCTCACAAATGCTGTACAGGGAATCATCACACCTTGAGTCTGTACACAATCTGCTGAGGCTTTAAAGATTTACAAAACAAGAAAAGAAGAACAGGAGTTTAGAGCTAGATTTTTAGTATAACACTCGGGATTTGGATTTTTCTGTTTTTCCATAAGAGAAAAAAAAAACCACAAGCCCAAGTACATGTCTAAGTTTTGCTCAACTGATAGTTACAGTAGCAACTTATGAACTAGCAAAAAGCAAAAATGGATGCAATACAGTTTTTACATATATAATTAACTGAAAAGTAAACAAAACTTAAAAGTAAAATTTACACCTTGGTGGAGGACTGCCCCCAGCCTTGTGAAACACTGAGACAGGTCTGTCTCTGAGACTGAAGCATGGAAGAATAAAAAGAAAAACTATCCCAAGTTGAGCATCCCTCACCCTATGTGTCTCCCCAGGCACTCACATAAGCATGTTCCTTCAGGCTGCCAAAGGCAAGAAGAGTGAAAGCAAGGGAAGGTGGAGGCTGTAGCTTTTACTGCAGAGGCTGCAGTGGGTGACTGGTGAGGAGCTGCCAGGGGCACAAGCGAGTGGATGAGAGATGAGCAGAGGGTCAGAGGGACAGCAGAGGGTCAGAGGGACAGCAGAGGGTCAGAGGGACAGCGCTGTGTGACCACCGGCAGGGCCATGCTGCTGCTCCCTGCTCCTGCTCCCCGCCCCAGGCAAGGCAGCCACAGGGCCTGGCTGTGAAAAGCTCTCCCGGGAGGAAGCACTGCAGTCCCCTGGCATAGCTGGTGGGCACGAGCAGCATGGAGTAACACACACTGCAGCAGGAAAAGCACAGAGCCTCGGGGAAGCACGAAAATGCCATTACAAGTTAGAGTGCAGCACCCCGGGGGGATGAACACAGCGAAGTCACAGCCAGGACAAAGGGACTTATTTGGATGACAGAAAAAAGACAGCAGTGATGGGTACATCTCGTGAAGTTGTGGTGAGGAAGGGGTGCAAATCAAGATCAAAGTGCTATCGAGAAACAGAACAGCTGCCCCTCTTTTTTTCAGATCTCATATACACAGAGAACATAGGTATATAGACATATACCCACACGCAGTCCCCTGTGCCTAAAGCACAATGCAGTTATGCATGACAAACATCTATTAGCTTTTCCAGGTGGATGAACATAACCAAGAATTGATATGGATAGTGCCAAGCATGTTGATAAATCTTCAGTGGTGGGGGCTGGGGGGATGAGGGAAGCACCTGTATTCAATTTCAACAGGAAAAGCAGTTAAATCAAAGTCACTCAAGAACCTCATTTGCTGTTGCAATGCTTTAGTGCAGGATAAAGCTTCTTCTAAATACTTAAAACACAAACAGTAGTTACGTGCAACACTGTAGCACTTCTGTTGTACCATGAATCGTTTCCATGTCCTGGTGATCTTTCAAGCTCTCTAGAAAACAGATGAGCATGCAATATTACTGGGCATGTTGAACAACCAGTTGAGAGCCCAGAAAGCTTGTTAACTGTATTTTTGTTTTTATCAGACATAACATTTTATTACAGCATTGCATAAACACACTTGTTGCCTGAGTCCCATCACATCAGTGACAGTAAAAAGGCAAGTGTGTCCTCGAGTCCTTCAGACCTGCTGACTCTGCACTAGGCTGTGACATCCAGGGTGTCCATAAAGGAGTCACACAGGCTATTGACACACTTGTCACAACACTGCCAGGGCCGGCACCACCACCTCCCTGCAGCATTGGAAATAAATATTTGTACAGCCAGGTGGTGACTAGAGCAGCAAAGTCATTCAGCTGAACAATCCACAAAAGCAAAAGATGTCAACTGTGCACACTACACAGCAGCAGAAAACAGACAAAACTCTGCTCTTTAGCACTGCACTTAAACAAAAGACACGGAAGTTACTTAGTTTAACTAGGTGATCTGAAGACCATCCAGAAGCCTTAGGTAAACTGTTTTAAAAGGGAACAATTAAAACTATATTATTTAAATTCAAAATGTAATACGTAATTTCAGATTTAAAGTAGGAGTCCAAGTTTCTAATAATGATTTTGATTATAAGCAGAAGGTGAACCCAGGTGATTTAACATCAAAACTCAACATAAGCAATAACCTCAATTCATTCAGATAGCTCCTCAACTTCTAGCTTTCATTTACAAAACTTATCAGATGGAAAACTAGAATGAATTAAAATACAGACTCCAAACACCTATGCCAGTCTTCACAGCATCATTGTACACAAGCTTCAGATCTCCGTCAAAAGTGTTTACAAAGACAGGATAAACCATCAAAAGATGGGGGGGAAATATACCAAAATTAAGGGTGCTTCTCAACAATCCCTCGGACATTTCTGCAACAGACAGCCTAGAAGTCAGGAGTCCTCCGCATGCAACACTAAATGTGCACCCGCTCTCCTGTAAGATTTTTGCAAAGCCTTCACAGAACTGTTCCATGTATCTGCTTGTGCTTTTCACCTCCTCTACACTGTTTTCAGAACTATTACCTCCTTTTGAAGATGAGAGAGGCCGGCAACTGCATGTTATTTAGAATACAGAAACACCATGAAATTTGCATTCTGCATTTTCGTTCTGCGCCATTTCCTACTGCTGACATTCTCTATGCTTGTTTGAATGCCTCTCTGCACTAACCTAGCATTTTCATATCTACCAGAATAGAACCATAATCTACTAGAAATCTACTGTCTTTCCCAAGAACTAGGTCACAAGTCCTTTTAAGATAGGCTAAATTCAAAATTGATACTAATATTCTAAAATTATGTTGTCCAGTTACTCACGATCACAGAAGTCATTTGAAAATCTTCAGTTCTTACTATCCTGAAAAACTGGTTTGTCCAAAAGTATTGTCCTTAGCTTTAGAACAAACTCCACATAAAGGCAAAACCCATTTGTCTCTATCGTTTTTAAATCAAACATACCTGACAAGGCACGTCAGAGACATATCAGCTGTTTGGGTACTAGATATGCTCAGATTTTGCTTTCTTTTTTTAAGCACAAATGTCTACTATTCCAGAGAGCTGCCTAAAAAAAAGGCAAAAAAGTGTTTTGCATTTTATTCTACAGAGTCATACGTTCCCTGATGTTTTGTCACACTGATGTGAAACAAATGACACTTTCTCTAGGATTCTACAGAATAACAGCACCTTTGTTCTATAGGCAAACACTGCAATATTAAACAACTGCCTAGACTGTAACCAGGTAAAGACATAGCAAAAGCAACTGTTTGTACCCACAGTTATGTGAGAGAACAAGATATGATCAAATATTCTCAAAACAGTCTCAAGCAGAGTTTTACCTATTACAGTCTTTTCTGGTGGTTCCCTACTTCAAATGACAGAAGCACTGCCAACGAGAAAAAGCAAGTCCCCAGTAACTCCAGCTGCTTTCAACTTAGGCAGCAGTGAGACAAAACACCCATTCCTTTTCCTAGGGCTGCTTTCCTGTTTAAGCATTTACTCCACCATCCCTAAAGACTCTGCCAGCCTCACCAGGGTGATGACACTTAGCACTAATTCAAAAGAAAAGGCAGGTGGGACAGCATGCACCAAAACGCACACATTGCACACTAGAAATTACACTTTCCTAGATAAAAACAGAAAAATCAATTCCATATTATATCTATTATTCCTTCAGCAGCGCGGCTTGAGCTAGGAAGTAACTCTACCAGGATAAAAGCCACAGTTTTATTCATCTAAATCAGTGCCTTCAAAGTTCCACTTCATCATTTTCTGCATTAAATTAGGGTAAACAGGGATGCAAGAGTCAAAAGACTGTATTGGCACTTGCAGAATTTTAACAGTGCACTGGATGTTTGTTCCAAGTCTGAAAGCACAAGACAAAATTGCGTGTACCAAGTAGATCTGTAGCTTACTCAGCTGAGCATTCCAACACCACTATTAGAACAAGCCAGTCAACTAAAACCAACTTGTCTCACAGGTCATGATTTTCTGACAACTGCCTCACACAGATAACACTTGTGCTTGCTGCTTATTTTTTAAGGAAGGCCAATCTGATTTGCAGCAGGGATGTTGAGAGGAGCACATGGGATATGGGCTGTGGGCAGCATTAGTGGCACACAAGGGCTGCTCATTTTAGGGCCCCTAAATCCAGATTTACTCACCTGGACTGAGAGGGAGAACTATCAGCAACCTGACTCACATATTTAAACTACAGAGACTGAGCTGATCACAAACAGCACCACTCTAAAGTGAAACTATCCAGACCTGTTGACACTGTAGGGAAAAAAAACCCACATACACAAAACCAGCCAGGAAAAATATTCCCTAATATTATCTGCCCAGAAGCTTTGAGTTGTTAATGTAATTTGGCAAACATTTTCAGCTGTTTACAAAGTTCTAGCAGCAGCTACTGAAATTACAGGAAAAAAAATTAATGTTCTATAAAACTCCTTAAATTATAAAGCTTTTAGTTCCTTGTCATTGAAAGTTATTCTTCACCTCATTATAATGTGCATATTTCAGCATTTAACATCATTAGAATAACAAATGCTGTTTTTAAGAAGGTAAGAGATTAAAGGATGGTACTTAAAACATAATTCAAACTATTACACGATACACATCACCATGAATCTGCAAACATGTTCAGTTTTATTAAGAAAAAAATTCCTGCATGCTTCCTTCATACTCTCAAATTACTCATCTCTTGGACAAATGAATGAAATAAAAACAGTGTGACATTTCTTATCATAGAAGCAAACTGATTCTGTGGCCCACAAAACAGTGATAGCCATTTATTTCAGAGGTTTAGTGTTTGACCAGCAAGGCAGTCTAACACTAAAGATTTGCCACTAGTCTTTCAACTAAGTGACAAAGTCAAGAACGCCAAGATCTCCAGAAGATATGCTCTGACATCCACAGAAGCAGAAAAGATTTTATTTTCCTGACTAAAAAGTTACTGCAATCCCACAGAAATTGCAAAGGCAAGACAGAAAGAGCTCTTTAAGATCTTTACTACTCAGAATTAATCGAAGCAAAACAGCCATCCTAGTAGTAATCCCCTTTAGCGCTTCACAGTTTATGCAATAGTCAATTACTAAAGAGGATGAAAGACAGAACAATCTTTGCAAATAGGTCACTGTCTATATTTATAATGATTAAAGCCAACCTGCTGCTAAAAGTAACTTTTAATAAGCATAAAAAGTAACATTTAGACAGTGCCATGTATTTACTCTTAAATACATTCTATGGCTTCTATGATAAAAGAGGAGGTAACACGCATCAGAAACAAAGTTATTTCCCATAGGTCATGTATTAGCATTGCCAAAAGCAGATTTTAATTTCTGTCTGTAATTTTATTCTAAAGTATCATCTTCAAATATATCACCTAAACATTCTTGACATGATCTCTGAACTTATCCAACTCTCCCTGCCTGCACACCTTCTCTCTCAAAACTTGGTAGGAAAGCAAGCATTGCCCAGGATACTTTTTAAAGACCACTTTTAGTATCTTCTTCTTTTGCTTCAGCTTTTCCTGCTTGTTTAGGCATGCCTGAACATGTAAATCTTTTTATTTTTTTCTTTTTTTTTAACTTCAGAACAACTACCCAGGTCTCTGCTCCTACTGCATACTGCTCAGACGTTTCATGTTTTTCCTTCAGGTACTGTCCATATCTGCTACAGAATCACTCTTTCAGAACTTTCCTTCTTCCCCAAATCCTTGGCCTCCCTGAGGAGTATTTTTGCCCTTTCCTTGGGATCAGGACATCACACCTGACACCATTTTCCTAAAATCTTATTGAACTTCATTGATTCTCACAGCTTTGAGTGCCACCGTTGTCTCAGTGATTCTCACACCCAGCAGTGCATTCACCCCAACCACTTCATTCAGTTTCAATTCGACCTGCAGTTACTGTCAACACCAGAGATTTAAATCTGGTTAAACTGAAGCTTGTTTCCTCTCAAGCCCTACTTCCTCTAATTACCTCCAGCTTCCTACAGTTCAAGTCCATAAACCAATGTTATGGTTCTTAAAATGCCTCATCCACCAGAGTGGCAACCAACAGCTGTAATTTCTTTGCATAAAATTTCAAGAATGTTCATTATCCAGTCCTGATGTTTCTCTCAACCAGATCCCTTGCTACACCTTCATTAGCAAATACTTCTGCTCACACTGCCACCTCTCTGTCCTTCACTTCACATATTTCATCTGCTAAAAAATCCTTCCTTTATGCACTACTTTGGAGGCTCTGGATCTTCCAGAATTTCCACAGCCAGCAAGCCTAGGACTTCAAGACTGTACAGTTGCAGAACCTGCATTTCATTACTGGAAAGGAGGAGGAGGATAATCTTCAGGAAATAATGTAACCACTTCTTAGAAAGATCTCACAAGAGAAGCATTCCTCTGTATCTCATATATTGGTACTCAAGGACAGTGAAAACACACTGANACAAAAATATACAAACACTAGAGACATGATGTCCCATAACTATAGAAACTCTGAATACCAAGAATGAGGCCAAGAATATAGTAGGATATCAAAAAGCTACAGATTCTGAGTATTTCAATATATATATACACACACAGTTCAAGACTGTAATTCACCTAATCAATCTTGTATCTTTAAGATCTTCCCATACTGACTCCTTCCTAAGCAGCTTTGTCTTCATTGNTAGCAAATACTTCTGCTCACACTGCCACCTCTCTGTCCTTCACTTCACATATTTCATCTGCTAAAAAATCCTTCCTTTATGCACTACTTTGGAGGCTCTGGATCTTCCAGAATTTCCACAGCCAGCAAGCCTAGGACTTCAAGACTGTACAGTTGCAGAACCTGCATTTCATTACTGGAAAGGAGGAGGAGGATAATCTTCAGGAAATAATGTAACCACTTCTTAGAAAGATCTCACAAGAGAAGCATTCCTCTGTATCTCATATATTGGTACTCAAGGACAGTGAAAACACACTGAAGATCAGGCTAAAGCTGAATACTAGCACCTCAACACCACCAAAAAATTACTCACATGAAGGTATTATTAAGGTAATTCTAGCTTCTAATCTTACAAATTTAAGAGAAAACACCTGTAGCTTAGAGTTTATTATAATGCAGACTGCATAAAACTGAACTCCACAGCAGGCAGGGGAGGGAGAAGCAGTCAGTCTTGTGAAGTGAAATCCTGTTTGTGCGTGAAAGCCAGGAACTTGATGTTCTCACTACAGACTAGGAGCAATAAAAACAGCTTTCTGAGCCATTAATTTCTACACAGCTGATTTCTACTAAACAATGCTCATTATTGAAAGAATTCTAAAAAAACTGCCAGGCTGTTCCAGTGAGAAGGCTGGCACTCTGAACATCTAGACTGAGGTAACGGTGACATCAGTTCTACCACTGCTTTAATCCCCAGGGCTATGAAATGTCAAACATTTTCATTGTATTTAAAGAGCTTGCAATTACGCACCACGAGATTAAGTTACAAAATAAGGCAAACTGCAAGGCATAGCAAGCATCTGCACTCTTGCTGCCCAAGATTCTGATAATGGCAAGTGAAACTGCCAAGCATTTTCCACAGCCAAAATGTGGCATTTTTAGCATTTGTTATTCTTAAACACCGTGAAAACTTCCCCCTTCAGACCTCCCATAACACAGTGTCTACAATACACACATTGCTGCCCCGCTCAAACACAAATTTATAAATCAGTTGTAGTGTTGAATAAAGTATAGTGGGGAGAGGGGAGAATGGTGAAAAGATTAAGTGTCACTGCACCAAGAGGCACAAAGTCCAGTGGAAACTGAGCTGCAGGCTATATATTTATTATTGACAAAAGACACCCATGTAATATTAATTCCATCTGCTTTAGAGAAGGAAATGCATCAAATTATAGTCAGCACAGAAAAAGGAACTGTCCTACCATGTAATATAAATTTTAATGTGGCAAACTAAAGTAGGATATACTTTCTAAACATTCCTTGGTGTTTTCATAATTTGTTTGGCAATTGATTAATATGGCAGTAACACAGTGAACACATGCATCTAAAATAAATATCCAGTAATTACTTTATATGCCAAATTCTAAGTGGTTCATATCAACTACGCTAAGCTAGGGCAGTGCTGCAAAGAAAGTGCAAGAAAGCTCACAGCATAAGAAAGACATCACTGAAGAAAATAAATTAAATTCANCAAGCTTGATTTGAGATACTCTGGTACTCTGAACACATGCTGGCAAGTGGGATTTACTGTAACAATCAGTTTTTATCCAAGAAAAAAGTTTCACACTACAGATTAAGTTCAAGAGTAGAGAGCTTTTAACAGAACTTAAAATAATTTAACATGTCCCTACAGAAAGATGGGAAAGGCAAGTGTGAGGTGGGGGAATTATCTGTGTATGCACACATACATCACCGGTTTAAGAGCAAACCTGGATTACAATAGACTAATTAACTTGGTTACCCCATACCAGAAGTGACCTGATTAAGTCAGAGTTCTAATCTTTTGATGGGGGTGGGGGATGCCGGTTAAAAAAAAAATTAAGAAGTGAGAGAAACTGCTTTACCAAGGACAAAGGCCTTCAATGCTCAGTTTTAGCCTGAAGTAGGAGTACATCATTCCTGAGATTCTTCCATACTAATTAACAAACTCACATGTTTTGAGTTTTAATCCAGAGTAAAGTTGTGAGAAGCAGAATTGGCAGGGCTGACTCATTAAAACAGTCTACAAATAAAATTATCAAGCCAGAAATTAAACTCCATGTAAATCTTAAGTGCAATTAAACCCACTAAGACATGAACTTACAGTTCTTATGTTATCTATACACACTTAGGGAAAACTGACAGTAACTTGCACTATTATTTCAACAGGCCAAGACATGAGGAGTTACAGCAGTAGGCTCCCTTCCTCTGAAGGAAACTGTAACCCAAATTACATGTCACATTAAAACAATCTTAATATGGAAACACTTTTGTTCTTCCTTTAACTTTAAATCACAGAATAACATAAACACAATCAATTCCCATAGCACAGAAATTCGGCAAGAACTAAATATATTAACTGTTTCAATTTTAGTAACAATTTCATGCTGAAAGAAGACATTACACTTTTATTTAAACAACTGGAAGTTTTTGGGAATAAGTCTCAAAACAGTAGCAGACAATTATGGTAATAACAAAAGAAAACAAACCAGACATGGGGGCCATTTTTTAGCTTACCTGCACTTGCTCTGTGGAACTACTACTGAGCTCATCTCCAGACTCTGAATCTTGGTGAATTTTTTCTGAGCCTTCTCCTGCTGAATCACAAGATTGTTCATGCAAAAAGCTGGTCTTCTCTATTTCCAAGAACTCCGGGCATGGGAAATGACCCATGGAAATGGTTCTAAACTGATTGGAAACCTTAGGAGATTGCAACTCATTGTTAAGTTTTCCATTGTTCTGGGTAAGGTCCAGACTCAAACCAAAGGTTTGACAGGGGCTATTGTTCGGTCCCAGATTTTGATTGGCATCTCGAACTAAGCAAGACACTTGAACTGGAGAAGATTTCCCAAAACTAGAAAGCTCCGGTGACTTATTCACATTTTCTGTCGATCTCTGTAATCCATGTGTCAACTTCAAGGTGTTATTTGGCAACATGCTTGCCTGCTTCACAGGTGGCATCAGTGCTTTCCGGGGTATTTCCTTCACATATTGAGCTGGCACATAAAAGGGTTTGGAATTTTCATCTCTTCTGACTTGCCACCAATCATCATTAGTCTTTTTCACTAAGATGTACTTCTCCCCTTGCTTGATTACAATTTTCTTGTCCTTGGCCTCATACTCATAGTCATACTCCACTTGAATGTAAAATTGTCCTGGAAGCATCTTTCCACCCTTATCAGCCATTTCTATCTGAAAAGATTTCACCTTTTCAGACAAAAGGTAAGCGACATTCTGTTTCAGTGTTATTTTCTTGTTAATGTTCAGAGCTGCAAGAAAAAAAAAGTATATGTAATCAAGTGGCTGTTTAAGAGCACTTTGGATAAAAATAATTTTTAAAAAATCCTGCCTACTTAGACTAATTGATGGAAAAATGCAGTATTTGCAGATATCTTTCTCAGTGTTGAAACCGAAAATCAGTAGAACAACTTAGGTCACCAACTGAACTCTCCTATTCACACAAGCCTCCTGCTATCAAGTGGCTCATTAGCTTCATTAATTAATTAGTTATTGTTTCTATTACTGATTAACATTGATTGATCATTGGGGATTTGGTGGGGGGCTGATCTGAGTCTTGCTTACATATAGCCTTAATTTATTTGTGAAACTCTGTTAATACACTAGTTTTAACCAAAAACATCCAGAGAAAACTTATTTACCTCACAGAAAGCCTAATCTAACCAAATATTTAAGGGCTAGATCTTAAAATGCAAACAAAAACCCTAACAGTGACAAAATAGGACTATGAAACAAAATGGGTGATGAAATAATTAATAATACATGGAAATTCTGAAAAGTACTTTTCAGCATCTTTATAATCCAGACAACTGCCACTGCATCCACACCCACAAATAAATTCTCTGTATTTAATCATGTAGCATCAATGTCCAAATTCATGGGTGGGTAAGCATTAGTCTTGCCAACTTGCACTGAACACAATATAGTAAATTAACATGAAAGGTAGGATTTTTAACCTTGAAAATCAAAGCATGTAAGATCTCCATCATTCACACTGAATGTAGGAGAATTCAAGTAAAATGCTAGCATATTTAATCTTACAAAGAGTAACAAGCACATCTTTTTATTTTTAAATGCATGTTTCACGAATGAGAAAAGTTATGGAGAAACTTGCAGCTCTGCAAGTTAAGACTTTGTGATGAGATCTGTAGCCTTTACCCTGCCACAGAGTGGAACTAATGCAATTCCATGCAGGCACACACATGCAGAGTGAACTCAGCTGCTAAATGGGACTAAGGACAGAAATAACAACAGAAAAGAACTTCTGGGGAGATCTAAAGCAGAAACCACTAAGGATCGTTCAATTTTCTTTTGCCATTCGTTATCTGATCTGAGCCTTGAAAAAAATACATTTGCCACATAACTCAGAGACAAAGTAGAAGGTAAAAGCTAAAGCATTACACCAAGACAGATGTGCCCAACTTTAATCTGTCTCCCACACACCATCTTCTTTTACTTCCAAGAAGCATTTCCTACAGGTAACCAGGAAGCCATCACCGTTTTCAAGGCTCCAAACAGAATCACAAAATCAGATTTACAATTTTATCAAAGACTTGACAGAAGGAACGATGGTACCACACTCAACAAAGGTGGCAATAGGAACACAAAGCAGTAGAAAAGAATGCCAGGATTCTGGAGTTTACTCTCTACCATAAAATGATATGTTGACATGCGAAGTCTATTTACAGCCTCAGCACAAAAAAATTTGCTTACCTGCTATTCTACATAAAGAGGTGTTTTTAAGTGCAGCTCTGCAGTTGTTTAGCAACAGCAGCAGAAGGTAAACATTAACAAATTGCAGCCATTCCCACTCTCTTCCTAGTTTTGGAAGCTCTGCCATGCAAATGCTATTTTTTTCTTCTTAGCAAACCTGACTCCTTCCAACACTTCTTCAAAGCTGCTACCAACCCTTTTCATGGCTTCCAGGTCAGACACCAGAAAAATGCAAGTCTTACCAAGCTGCAGTCTACCTCAAACCTCTGTTACCTCAAAAAGCTGAACCATAGGACAAGGATCCATTCAGTGCCTCTTTCTCCCACACAGAAACCAAAGAGAGAACATAAGCCTCTGGTTTCCCACAGGACTAACAAGCGTTTAAAAGCTTGGATTTTTCATTCCTTTTTTGCCACTTCCATAAGACTATTTATCGAGAATGCAAGCTTAACATTTTTTTAAGACAGAAAGGTCCAACAGGTTGCATGTTATGTTTAAAAAAAACCCCAAATTTTGAATAATACAAGTTAAATAAAACAGAACTGCCACAAAAATAGCTCTACCCACTTTTGAAGTCAGTTTTGCAGCCTAATCCCTTTCCAAAAAATAACAACAAAAAAGAAACAACAAAAATAAGCAGCACAATTTTTAGTCTTTCATCCAAGCTGCAAAATTATCAAGTCAATAGCAAACATTTGGTAATGTTGAACATATGATTAAAGAGAGACAGGCTGTGTTCAGCCAGAATACTAAAACAGTTTTACAAACAGATCACATCATCAGAATCGAGCAAGGCTCTAATTCTCCTTCTCAACCCAAAAAAGCAAGAAATACGTATGGTATAGGTGGGAAATTAACTCTGTAGATCAGTGAACAACTACCATGGCCTTGATTACACAGATTCAAATGCATTTATTCTTGTTTTGCTTTAATTTTTTAATGCGGCTCTTGTGTCACAAAAGGTAGACTGCCTGTACTCTCTGTGCAGGCCAGGGGACAGCTAACTGTAATGTCCTTTCATGAGGCTGTCTCATAGAACACAGTTTAAAGAGCCACAGGAGCCTTGGCCAAACCTCTGCTGTAAGGGGCTTACAATAATGTAGGTGTGAATGCACAATATTCAAACTTGGAGTACTGACTTCATTGTGCTACTAGTCAACAACTGAAGCGATAAGCCTGGCCAGTCCTTGTAACCTCACAGTATTTTTTATTCCTCACCATTTACCTGTCATGCTGGATGGCATCCACGTTGGTAAAGAAGGTTGAATTAGTCTAATTAGAGGATGATAAGTATGAAAAATCATTTACTTTCACAGACAACATCTGCAAGCTTTCACACCTTAAGTAAATAATACCTTAAATAAGGTCTCAGTATCTGATTGAGAGATTAATAACAAATGGCCTCACTAAGAAAACCTATTCATGAACACTAAAAAACAAACTCAGACCTCGCTTTTCTCCTGGTGAAGAAAACCCCAATCGCTACTGGCAAGTGATCTAAGGTGGGTCACATCCCCACGTGGACACACAAATCACCATTTCATCATTCCCGCTGTCCCACGGGAGCGGAGCCTGGCGATGCCAGTCACGGCACCGGGCGCGGCAGCCGGTGCGAGAGAGGCGAGCAGGGCTTTCACTCGACACCGGGGCAGCGAGAACCCTTCGGACTCCGGCTGCCGATGGAACCGTTCCCGTCTCTTACTCAGCTAAGGCTGAGTAAGGCTGGCAACCCTGGGTGTTCGCAGAGGTCAGCTCCTCCCTTCCCCCATCCCTCCGCCCGCGGGCGCGCCCGGCACCGGGCCGGCCCTGCCCNGGCAAGTGATCTAAGGTGGGTCACATCCCCACGTGGACACACAAATCACCATTTCACGGATCATTCCCGCTGTCCCACGGGAGCGGAGCCTGGCGATGCCAGTCACGGCACCGGGCGCGGCAGCCGGTGCGAGAGAGGCGAGCAGGGCTTTCACTCGACACCGGGGCAGCGAGAACCCTTCGGACTCCGGCTGCCGATGGAACCGTTCCCGTCTCTTACTCAGCTAAGGCTGAGTAAGGCTGGCAACCCTGGGTGTTCGCAGAGGTCAGCTCCTCCCTTCCCCCATCCCTCCGCCCGCGGGCGCGCCCGGCACCGGGCCGGCCCTGCCCCATCGGACCCTCCCTGGCACCGGGCCGGCCCTGCCCCATCGGACCCTCCCGGCACCGGGCCGGCCCTGCCCCATCGGACCCTCCCTGGCACCGGGCAGGCCCTGCCCCATCGGACCCTCCCTGGCACCGGGCCGGCCCTGCCCCATCGGACCCTCCCGGCACCGGGCCGGCCCTGCCCCATCGGACCCTCCCTGGCACCGGGCAGGCCCTGCCCCATCGGACCCTCCCTGGCACCGGGCCGGCCCTGCCCCATCGGACCCTNCTCCGCTGCTCCCGGCACCGGGCCGGCCCTGCCCCATCGGCTCCGCTGCTCCTGGCTGCTCCCGGCACCGGGCCGGCCCACCCGCTCCGCACTCAGGGCTCCGGGGGACTCTCCTCACAAGCAGGTGTACACACAGCACCAAGGGTTCGGCATGCCAACACTTGCCTCTAGCTACATTTTTATGTGCGTGCCCACAAAAGGAGACCGTTTTTACCTAGACCCGATGTGACAGCTCCGATCACCCTCAGACAGGCGGGGTTCAGAGACCTGTAGGTCCCCTCAGAGCTCAGTCTTTCCTGGAGCAACCTAAGCCCTGCAGCTGCACCCTCACCTTCTTACAGCATCCAGTCTTAACTACAGAATGATGCTCTCTCACTTGATCCTGAAGTCCATGCAAATGCTTGAAAGAAGCACGGTCCTAAGACACAGAATCATAAATATGATCATAGATGATACAAATACAGTATGCTTATGTATCGCATGAGAGATGATTGCCCCTACCTTCAGCATTATCCTAGAATTCAAGACTCCCCCCCCACCCTCTCTTTTGAAATTATCAGCCGCAGAACATTTACTTCTCATCTTCCAGTGCCAGGTAACTGAGTCTTGGGAAATAGCCTAAAATACTTTTTGCTATTTCTTTTATCTTCCTCTAGGGAAAAAAAAAAAAAAAACCCTTACTGAGGATAGGGAATTGTTACTTTCCAATACAAGCAGATGATAAGTTGTTAAAAATGCCATTGAGTATTAACAGATGGCCTTAAATTTCTTTGTGTGACCTTGTTCACAGTGTCCTACAAAGCAGCAGCAGTTGACTTGTGTAATCTTTTTCCATTTTCAGCATCAAACTTCACCCACTACTGAAATGAACCCTTCCGCACTGCTGATACAGAAATAAACTCAATTATGAAGGCTAAATTAAGATAAATTCTTAACAGTTCAGGCCAGATAAGATACCCTGGCTACAACTCAATAGATTCCATGATTTTGCTTCTCCCTGGACAGTTTTCTTAGGGGTTCAGGTTGTATCTGCATGACCACTGTCTGGGACAGTGGTCCCTTGTCAAACTTCAGCCCTATTCATACCTTTCTTCCCAAGGGGCACCACTGCTTGTCCAGCACACCTGACTCCTCAGCCTGTGTTTTCCTGCAGACCAGTCCTCACCAAAGCCTGTAAGAGCCACCCTCTGCACAGCACGCATTGAGAGCATGCAAAAGCTGCATACAAACAGAGGCAAATGGAAACGCCAGATAACCAAAACACGGACAACTTGCAAGCTGTATAAAAACAAGCTTAGCCCTTCACTCTCTCCTCAAACGCAGTTAAAATCGAGCACTACTTGCAAGTAAACTACCTACCCGGAGCTCACACGTCTTTAAACGCTAGAGGCATAATAAGCAACCATTTAATAATTGCCCGTGACTCAGAGCACTGAATAAGCGATGCATTTTAAACAAGTGTCAGGACAACTTTTCAGCGCCGCTGCAGCCTGCGCCCCCCACTCCCCCTCCCGCTCGCTCGCTCCCTCCCAGCCCCGCTCGCTCCTCAGTGCGGGCTTTTGTTAAGTTGTTGACTGCGAGGACTGGCTGTAAATAGCCACGGTCGCCCCGATCAGCCCGGCCCAGCCACCCCAAGTTGCCGCGCTCAAGTTTACACAAGGGCGGCAAATCCCCCCGGCCCGGCGGGGGCGCCCGGGAAGGGCGGCGGGGCCGCCGCTGCCTCCCTTTGTCTCCCGCAGGTGAGCGGGCGCCGCTCGCTCACGGCAGCGCGGGCGGCCCGGCCCCGCCGCCCCGGCA